>VDFB02130559.1:0-20901 GCA_007258455.2 Sequoia sempervirens
TTTCAAGCAACACTTCTACCTAATCCTTCACCTAGTTAGTAAAATTATCAAATATGTGTGCTTTTCTCTTCATTTTTGTGAGGTCCTTAACTTATTTTCTACTTACTAACATAGGCACCTTAGAAGAGGAAGGATTTTCTAACAATGGAGAAGCAAGGTCTTTAACAAACCTTTTCATCTAGTCCAACTGAGCCTTCAATTCATCTTTGGCTAACTTGTCCTTCTCAATCTGGGACTTTGCTAAAGTAGCTGCCAAATCTAGAAGTGACATTTGTTGATTTCAAGTTTTCTTCCCCAAATTGACTATGCTTATATATGATATCGGAAAGCATGATTTCTCTGTCATCCTTATCAGCAACTAGAGTAGCAATTTATGCAGTAAAATATCCTTAATGATAAGGCTTAGTGGAATTTGTAACTTTCTAGAACTCTTCTTGGTTTGTCCAATTTTTTTTTATTTCCTTCATCATCTCATCCCAAATAAGGGTTGCATCACCACCTATTTCATCTTCTCCAAATTAAGCTTGAGCCATGTGGGAGCTATAGTAGTGAGTTTCATTTGTTGTTCTTTCTAGGGCGGCTCTTCTCCTCCACTTAGCTTTGTTTGCACTTGTTCAACCTTTTTTTGTTCCAAATTCTCTCTCAAATTTATCTTGTTTGAGCTTCTCCTTTTCAATATTTTTTGTTCTCAAACCTCTCATTCTAAGCTCTTATCTCTTCACTTTTGTTTATCTCTAGCTCCCTTTTATGATCTTCTTCCTCATCTCTCTTTTTTGGTTCTAGCTCTTTTATCTGAGCTTCCTCTTTTGCAACCTCATGCTCAGGAGCTTGCTTTCTATCAATTTCCATTATTTCTTGTTGCTTATACTCTATTAGCACATGTTTATTTTCTACTTCTCTCCAAACATTTCCTTCTTGAAACTCCACATCTTCCTCCTCAAATTCTTCTTCATCTCCTTCCTTTTCTTCCTCCTGGAGAGGAGTATCTTTAGAATATGAGGGGAGAAGAGATTATGTGACTATTATTATAGGGGTATCTTCCCCTTCTTTAGCCACTATTTCTATTGTTGAGGGAGCAATAGAGGGAGCTTCTTCAATTTATATTTCCTTAGCTTGTGAAGGAGCATTATAAGGAACTTCTTGAATAATTTTTTATTTTGGATACACAACGAAAATGGCTTGGGCACCCAAACTTGAGACTAATCTGGAAACAACATCTTGATAAGTGATTGTAGCCTTCTGGAAGGATTTTACAACCTTTTCCATTGTACCCTCTTCCTCTCCCACTTGTGTGATTTTCTTCTTGATCATCTTGTATTTCCTGAGTGGAGGATAGGAAGATGCTTTTCCTTATGCCTCTTTCCATTTTCCTTTGTTCTTCCTATCTTCCAATTTTTCAATAATCCACCTCAAACTTCATTCTACAATAGTGGTAGATATATCTATTGGAAGAATGAAGAATAACATCCTATTTTTATAGTTTTGTGTTTTCATTGATGTCACCATGTTATATGAGTTGCAACTACAAGGTTAAGTCATTACTTGATACAATATTCTAGATTGGTATTTGAGCATGTATGCAGTTTGTATCCTCTGGTATTTTGGTCCGCAGTCCTCCATTGATGAATATCTTTTCTTGTGCTTTTGGGAAATGGTTTTTGGATGTTGGAAGGTTGTATGTTCATAATTTCACGTGTTCAAGTGCTTGTACAACAAATTGGCATTATTCTGTTGTTGCACTTTGCTATTAGGTCTATCTTTGGTTGACCTAATGGATAGTTGGTGTTATGGTGAACTAATTTTGTGGTTTGGATGTATGTGTGACCTATCTTAGGTCCATGTTGATATGTTGTAGCATTCTGAATGTTTGAATTATTTTTTGGAAAGTTTTGTACAAGATTGAAGCCGACAGTTATTTTTTGGTGAATAAGGGTTGCATCTAATTAGGCTGACCTAATTGATGCTTGTACATCTATTGATATATATTAGATTTTTTTGAGGTTGTTGAAGTGGACTATGGTGTGAGTATGGAGCAAAGTGTTTGAAAATGATGAAGTGTGTCAAGTCAGTTTACTGAGCTTCAAAGGAACTGAATCAACACTTGTTAGGTGTACTTTATCAGTTCATTTTTTGGCTATAAGCAATTTTTTCATTATATTTCTATAGGAAGTGAGCCTCCCATTTTGGATAGTGAGTCTTGGTAGTGAGCCACCCTTTTGTAATATCTTATAACCAGTTATACTATATTGTGAGATAACCCTACTGTGGTTTTTCCTATTTTGGGTTTTCCATGTAAAAATATTGGTGTTCATGTGTTGTGTGATTTCATGTTCTATTAATTCTCTTGCTTATCTTTGCTGTTATATGCATTATACTAATTGGATGGTATTTGTTCAATAAGTTTAAGAAGGTATTGATTCACCCCCCTTCTCAGTATCTTTGGTATCTAACAATTGGTATCAGAGCTTGGTTCCTCTGGAGAAGCCTAACAACTTGAGGAAGATCCCAAAGATTGAACAAATGGATGATAAAGAATAGCTCTAGGCTGCTCTTGAAGATCTTGACAAGGCTAAAAGTGAAAACAAAGATTTGAAAGAAAATATTGATGAGGAAAATGAATGTGTTCAGAAATTGAAAGAGAAATTGAATAAATTCAAGGCATGATATAGAGAGGTAAGTGAGCAGTTGAAACAAGCCTATGAAGAGATCATCGGATTGAAGGTGCAAGTGGAGGAAAAGAAAAGAATTGAAGAATGTTTGAATAAAGTGGCTTAAAACAAGGCTGATGAATGCACAAGGCTTGAACAAGAAGTGGTGAATCTAAAAGTAGAACTGGAGAAAGAAAAACTCTGTGAAGATAATTTTAAGACAAGATCCACCAAGTTTGATTAAATGATTGTAGGGAAGAGACCTTCTAAAGACAAAGGTGGCTTGGGAAGTGAAGTAGGTGAAAGTTCTAAGGTTGTGCAGATCTCAAATCATATGGATAATTAGAAGACTCAAGATAAATGGAAGTAAAAGAGAAATACAAGGAGCTTTGCTAGGAGACTGCCTATCAGACAACCAAATGCTCAAAGGTACCAATCTTTCAATGATTTTTTCTTTAAATGTAATAAATTTGGTCACAGGGAATCAACATGCAGAAGTAAAATGAATTAGTTTGCTAGTTCCTTCTCTATACATTGTTTTACATGCAAGAAAGTTGGACATAGAGCTAGTGAATGTAGAACTTAGATGATGAATTGCTCTAATGGAGGTAGAATGAATCAATATTTTGTTGGCTACTGCTATACATGTAACAATTTTGGACACAAAGAAAATTAGTACAAATCAAGGGTTAATGGAGCAAAATAATCATAAAAATGTTGTTTGCTATAATTACAATAAACCAGGACATATTTCAAGGGTATGTAGAAGTAAAAAGGGAAAGCAATTTGATCCAGTAAAGAAGAATGAACTAGTGAAGAAAATTGACAAGAATGAAGTTAAGCAAGAAATGAACAAGATTTGGAGAAAGAAAGAAGACCTAGAAACATTAGATGCATTTATGCCCCCATCTGGTGCAAACAATTCCTCCAGGAATTAGACCTACCATGGTCTTAGGGGGAGATTTAACAAAAAATGATTTGAACCCCCTAGATGTTTGGCATGTTAGTATTTGGCACGGGGAAATGTTGTAAGGAATGAATATGCAAAGGTTATGCAAAAGGAACCAGAAGAAAATGTATAGACATGATCATTTGTGGAGAAAATTAGGGTTTTTCCTATGCAGTGAAGAGGGTTTTTAGTAGCTTTTTGAAATCTACTGCATTTAATGTGAATTAGGGAAAATCGTTGGTTTTTTAAATTAAATAAGTAAGGCATTTTAATCACTTGTGCATTTGAAGAAATTGGAGAGCTTTTTGGAGCTTCTTGAGGAAATTTGAAGTGCGAGCTATGCAAACCCTAGTTCTATTTTTTGTAGAGGAAAACATATTTTGCTTATCTATGCTATTTTGGGTTTGTGTGAATCATCTTTTTGAAATATTTTGAGCTCGATTTGTGGAGAAATGGAAATCCCTGTAGTTTTTAATGTGTCAGAAAGACCTAGACCATTAGGTAAGAAATATTCTATGAAATTTTTTGAAGACAACCCTATGGGCGCCTTCTCATCTATTCCTCATGGGGTTATGCCGACTGAAGATTCCATAATGTACATTTGAGTCAAAACTGATGAATACAATCATGGTAAATTGATAGATATTTAGCAGAATGAGCTCACTAGGGATGATTTCTTGGTAAAGCCTAAATATTCAAATATTGTTGCAAAGAAATTGGAAAGATGGAATTACTTCCCTAATTTTAGCTCCATTGTTGGTGATAAGTATGTAAAACTAGCTCTCAGCAGAATGCATGACAAACTCTTGTGGACCGATAGAACCCATCTTATTACCAAGGAAGTAATTAAGGTTGTTATCAGACTCTGTGATACCAGATCGATACCTAAGTTGAAAGTTGTGAAAAATGAAGTGGTGATGGAACTCACCAGTGCCACATATGACAGGAGAGATCTAACTACAAAACCTATCACTAATCCTGCTATGAAGTATGTTGCAATAATGATCTGACATAAAATCTTCTTCACTAATAAGGAGAACTCTGTATCTGCAACAACAATTTATATTGGTTTTGATATGGCAATTAATGGTGCAAATTATGATCTATGTGAACTTCTCCGGCAACAGTTATTTAAAAACTTAAGGATGACCTAGGAAAAGAAGTATGCTTTTAAATTTGGCTCCTTGATTGTGTGTATTTTGATCTATTTCCTTAAGAGACTTCTTGTAAGGGATGATACAGTGTTTTGGGACTAATCCAAACTGGTTACACATCAAATATTTGATTAAATGCATAGTTTGGGTGACTTGAAGGCTAGAGATAATGCTCTAACAACATTCTTTGTTGTATTCAAGAGCAATATGAATGAAAGAGAAAGGATTCCTAAGAGAGTTGTTGAGAAATACAAGAATGATATCATATTTTATGTCTCTTCTGATGAATGTATGATTGAAGCTATTGAACCCTAGACCATATCGATACAACCTATGGAGTATGAGATTACAGAGGATGAAGTTGAAGGCTATGTGCAGGTGTTGCTGAAAATTCCTAAAGATGTCAATGAACTTAGAGTTAGCACTTATGCAAAAAAATATAAGGAAGTTCATTTGGAGCATAGGAAGCCTATAATAAGAAATAATTTGGATAAGAAGCTTAGAGAGGTAGGCTTCACTGATGAGTAGATTGTACAAGGTAGAGCTATGAGAGACTAGGTCTAGCTGGAGAATCATTTGGACCAAGGAGGTCTAGCAGGACTACTCCTTCGAAACCATCTCCAATCCCTATAGTGAAGATTGAACCCAGTGCTTCCAACAAAGGTAAAGGCTCGACTCCTTCTAGACCTAATACTAGATCTAGAAAAAGAAAAGAGACTCCTCCGGTGGTATCTGGAAAGAGAGGAAAGAAAGAAAAAGCTACAAGGGAGAAAAACCTTAGCATTATGGAAGATCAAGAGGAAGAGGAGGAGGACCCCACAACAAAGTTGGTAAGGAAGAGAAGAGGAAGCTTGTCCTCTAGTGAAGGTGCTTCTCAAGAAGCTAGTGTTGGTTCTAAGAGATTGCATATTGTATCATCCTTTAAAGAAGATGAAGAAAAAGAATTTGGTGTTCATGTGCACACCAAAATAGAACTAAAGAAAGCAAAAGCATATGAAGAAGCCTCTCCGAGCTAGGAAGAACAAAAGGACTCTCTGGTAAGACCTAGTTCCCCTTTCAGATTAGAAGCAATAGTCAGCTCCTTAATACATTTTGAAGATATGTTGAAGCCTAAAATAGAGTATTATGATCAAGTAGGTAGAGAGGACAAAAAAAATTAATTTTAGCCACTATTTAATATGTCATCACATTGAATGTCAGTTGGGATTATGTCAAGAACAATGTGCCTGAGAAAATGTGGGGAGCCTTGATGAAGAGGAGAACAAAGGCTGTTGAATTAGATGAGAAGATTAGAAATGATGCTTTTTAGAAAATTGGGTCTTCTTTGACCCCAAATAATTTGAAAAATTTAAAGAAGATATGTGCAAAAATGTTCCAAATGAAGAAAATAGTGAAAAATCTAATGAAAAAGGATAATAAATAGATAAAGAAAATAAGGAAAGACTATATAAGTAATCAAAGATATGGCTAAAAAATAAGGTATGCTTGGTGCACTCCCATCCAGTTCTGCACCCAAGTCAGGTGAAGAATTTTTTGTAGAAGAGGTCAAGGAAGACATTCCTTCTGGTATAGGTGATATAGGTATTCCTTCGGAAAAAAATGTTGTAGATATCCCTCTAGATACAGGTATTGTAAATGATCCTATGGAGATGGAGAAACATAATGAGGGAGAAGTT
This sequence comes from Sequoia sempervirens, assembly GCA_007258455.2. Lineage (NCBI taxonomy): Eukaryota > Viridiplantae > Streptophyta > Pinopsida > Cupressales > Cupressaceae > Sequoia > Sequoia sempervirens. Next base: position 6,428 of record VDFB02130559.1, read on the forward strand.
AAGCTAGAGAAACATGATGATGTCCCTCTGAAGCATGCTAAAGGTGATAAAGATAATGTTGAAGGAGAAAATGGTAATGATGAAGGCGAAAAAGGATAATTTTGAAGGAGAATAAGATAAAAATGAAGGTGAAGGGAATGATGAAGAAGGTAAAAAAGACAAAGATAAAGATGGAAAAGAAGAAGAAGAAGAGAAGGAAGAGGAGAAAGAAAATGTAGAGGAAGAAGAGGAAAATGGGGAATTTTGCCAAGAAGAATTAAGAAAATCAAAGGCAGGTTGTAGAATCTGATGGGTCCCCTAGAGAATCCTCCTTTGGCAATGATGTATTGAAAATATTGTTATCGAAGCAAATCAGGTTCCAACCAGTAATTCCTCCTGAGCTTCTACAACTTCCCATGATTCAAGGTAGTGTGGACTTAGACAAAACTTCTCCTATTCATAAGTTGGTGTTGGGGGATGCATTGCATGCATCTGGAAGAAGAGAAATTATGGAGACAAACTAGAAAGGGACGTAGTTGATTGATGATGCCATTAAAGCTTTACAGGAGGCCACACCCGATACTTTAATAGATACATCTCTCACCCCAATAGATATTTTGAAACTGTTATTGGAATCCTTTAAGGAGTATGCCTATGGACATGGTGAGAAGAAAAAGCAAGAAGTTGATGAGAAAATTGTAGAGAAAATGTTGTTGGCACTTCATGACAAGTGTGCTTTGGAACACACAAATGTTGAGAAGAATTTGGAAGTTGTGCATACTTGTGAGTCTGAGGAAAATGTTGTCTTTGATTATTGCTTGAATTAGTTGGATACCACTTAGAATATTAAGGATCTTATGGACTCCATTGAGTCCTAGTTGACTACTATCTCTAGTACCTACAATGCAGCTAAGGATAGAGACATGATAACCTAGAATGATATCTCTACTCATAGAGATAAATTCTTTTTTTTATAAAAGTAGGAGGATATCATTAGAAGATTTGGATAGTTAGGTGACCTTGTGAGAATGGAGTACACCCTGGTTTCCAATGCTTTGGCAAGTGTAGAGAAACTTGAGAAGATAAATCTAACTCCCGGTACTCTAGATGATGCAGAGGAAAGTTTGGTGGATTTGGAATCCCTGAACATGATCTTGATTGCTACAAGGAAGAGTTGGGAGAATGGTAAATCAACTTGGCAAGGTATTCTTAAGGAGCTTCAAGGCTCACCATCCTTTGGTTAATTTTTTTTAGTTTTCATATTTCTCTTTGGACCGCCCTTTGTCCTTGATGTCAAATGGGGAGAGAATGATGTAATGAAGAAACTATTGGAATCAACGAACACTAAGAGGGGGGGTGGTGGATCAATGTTCTACAATTTTTAGCTTTATTAATTTGATCTTTAAAGAACTTATAACATTCAACCAAAATAAATATGCATGAACATAAAGAAAGAAACCACAACACCATAACACAAGGATTTTTATGTGGAAACCTTGTTAGGGGAAAAACCACGGTGGAGGTCAATCCACAATATTATCTGAGTATACTAAAAAAGATGTTTACAAAATGGGAATGCACTTGCATTTAGGTACACTGCCTAGAGCTCATTGCTGAAAAAAAGAAAGGCTCACTACCTTGCAATCAATGTCAAAAGAAAACTGGAGTGGTGAACTATGAAATCGTGTCTACAAATTTTTGAGAATAATTTTGGTTAAGCACATTAATCAATTTCTTGACCTTCTATCTAATTCTACTCTTCTACTATGTCTACTTTAAGTTGCTTCACAAATCCTTTTATGCACAAATGAAACTATGCATAATCGCTCTACAACCCTTTTGACATTCGTAACATACATCAACACATTTGGTACATATATCAAAATGATATAATTGATCACTTATATATATCTTCAACTAAAGATTTAATTGCTACATGTCAGCTCCAACAAAATATGAAAATATTTACAAACTGTTGGCTCAATCCATAATTAATTTTCAATGCACACCAACCAAAGTCAGTCACAACATTGTGAGGACACCAATCAACATGCTTGAACACAAAAATAATTAAGCAATTTCTCCTCAAATATCTGCAACAACTACATTCACCTAGTTAGCCTTTTGCACTGATAAGCAGAAAATTAATCAACCAGATCTCCTAACTTGCACACAAAAATGATACAAGGCTCTATGATTCAAGAATAATAGAGATCATATACCAAAAAACCTTCCCTAATATCCACAACTCAAAATGATAAAAAAAAATTGCATATGAATCGATGAGCACAATTATGTCGGATGCTCTGTTCTAACATGACAGATACTTACTGATCTTCAATCTAACTTTCGATATGATCAAATACTGACATGTGGATCAAATCAATGACAAGGGTTGCCATCAATGACAACACTAGATAACTTGTGCAGTGTCTCTTACCAACAAAAAGGGGAAGAGAATCCTATAAGGGGGAGAGAATGTTGAAGTGTTATACATAGGAGATTTTTGTTTTTGTAAATTTTGGCACATGTTTCCATCAATGACAAAGGGGGAGATTGTTGGAATAATGAAGAAGAACATCCTATTTTTTCAATTTTTTGTTTCCATTGATGTCACCATGTTATATGAGTTGCAACTACAAGGTTAAGTCACTGCTTGATTCGATATTCTAGACAAGTATCTAAACCCGTATGTAGTTTGTATCCTCTGGTATTTTGGTCTGCAATCCTCTGCTAATGAATATATTTTCTTGCTATTTTGGGAAATGGTTTTTGGATGTTGGAAGGTTGTATTTTTATAATTTCATGTGTTCAAGTGCTCGTACGATGAATTGCCATTATTCTATTGTTGCACTTTGCTATTAGGTCTATCTCTGGCTGACCTAATGGATAGTTGGTGTTATGGTGAACTAATTTTGTGGTGTGGATGTATGTGTGACCTATCTTAGGTCCATGCTAACATGATGTAGCATGCTAAACATTTGAATTATTTTTTGGAAAGTTTTGGTACAAGCTTGAACCCGAGAGTTGATTTTTGGTGAATAAGGGTTGTATCTAATTAAGCCGACCTAATTGATGCTTGTAGATGTATCAAATATATATATTAGATTTTTTTGAGGTTTTTGAAGTGAATTATGGTGCGAGTATGAAGTGAAGTGTGTGAAAATGATGAAGTGTGTCAAGTCAGTTTACTGAGGTTCAAAGGAACTGAATCAACACTTGTTAGGTGTACTTTATTAGATCGGTTTCTGGATATAAGCCATTTTTTCATTGTATTTCTATAGGAAGTGAGCCTCCCATTTTGGACAATGAGTCCTAGTAGTGAGCTAGCATTTTGTAATATCTTATAACTGATTATACTATTTTGTGAGCTAACCCTCACCATGGTTTTTCCCATTTTGGGTTTTCCATGTAAAAATCCTAGTGTTCTTGTGTTGTGTGCTTTCATGTTTTATTAATGCTCTTGATTATCTTTACTGTTATATTAATTAGAGTAATTGGATGGTATTTGGTCAATAATTTTAAGAAGATACTAATTCACCTCCCCTCTTAATATCTTGGGTATTTAACAATATCATCAATGTTACACTCTTCCTTCTCCATCTAATTGATGGGTGCCAAAGTTTGAATATCCACTTGCTCCCTATCATATTGAGGATCAAGGGCTAAACCATTATCTTACATATTTTTGGGTATATCTTCTTTCACCTTAAATGCCCTCATATGAGGGATGGTTAATCTCTTATATTTCTTCTTTGTCGCTTAAAAATCATCTTGTAAATCCACCTAGAGATCTTCTATGTGGGGCTCATAATGTGGAAACAAGGATGCATACAAGTTATTCATCTTCCATTTTGAGTGAAATCCTTTCCTTCCTTGATATAACTTGAAGTTAACAACCTATAACTCCTCATTTGCTAACTTGGTAGATCCAACAGATGGGTGTTGATAGCAACCAAGGTTAATAGGGTATTTGACCTATCCAAATTTATGCTTGCTACTGAACTTGAGGTTAACCTCCCTCATTTTTTGAGAGAAATCAATCAAAATCCTTTTATTTTTGTAATACATCGGTAGCAAAAAGGTTACTCCATCATATCCCCATAAGCAAATGTAGGTTGACTTGGGATACTGGATAAACAGTTCCACCATTGTTTCACCAATTCCATGGCTTCTATAGTCAATCTAAAGTCCACATCTCCTAATAGCTGAGTAATTATAACATATGGAAAAACATCATTTACTCTCTTAAAATGCCTCTCCAAGGCTTTGAGCTCCAATTGATCATAGTATTCCCAAATATTTATTTGTCAAAAATCTCCACCTTTGACTCTTAAAGTGTTCAACCTTGGGAATTTTCCCATCCTAGATACACAATATACTATGTATGATGACAAATAGAATTGTTTTGAATCCTTTACCTTTGTGGGTTGATTATGTATATGATTGGAAACAATATGCCCCAATCCAAATACACTACTTTGTTTAAGATCACATCAATAAAGTGAAACATCTAGTGTTCATACTTATGGGAGATTTCATTACCCATTGCCCTGCTCAATAATGTAATGATGTCTCCTACTTCTAAAAGGAAAATAGATCTCCAAAGCTTTGTAGGAAACTTGGTAATAGATTTCTTAGCAGTCTTAAGCCAATTCCTATTTATGTGTTGTTGGTGTATGCTTACATCCTTCTTACATTGTTGTAGTTCCTTAGCTTCTATGACCATTGCCACTTGGGGGTAAGGTTGAAAATCAAATACTATCCTAATCATGGCAAGAGATAATTCAATTATATATTTCCCCTATTGGTCAAAACATTTTTGTTGAGTGGGGTTGTATGCCTCTACTACTGCTAGAATGAGTTTTGGACATTGAAGAACAATGGGGAAAGATGTCACATGAGCAATCCTTGAAGCTTCTATCTCTTTAGATTTTGGATTGGCATCATAAAAAATGTGTCCTTCTTGAATGCCTCCAAATCAATATGTTCCAACATAGTATCCATGATCTTCATCACCCTGGAGGTGTACTTAGACACCACAAAAGTACCTTGGTATTTATACTTCATTATATAATGGGTCTCATCCAGTTTTTTTAACTTAATTTTTTTTTCTTTCTCGACTTCCTCAACACTAGGTTGCTCCTTTGAATCAGACATTTATGATACCTAAGTAACAACATAAAAGAGAGCTTCATCAAGAATACATTACAAATTTTACCCTCTAAAAACCCTTTAAAACATGTTCTATTGGAATTAGAAACCCTGATAGAACTTCTTCACAAAGTAGTAAAAATTTTCTATTAATATCAACAATCCGAACCAAAAAACACTCAAAACTTGATCTTTGGGTAAAAAGGTCCATTTGGAGTTTAGAATTCCAATGGAACCTTACTTGTTAGCAGAAATTAGAACTAGAGTTTCACATGCAACATGAACCTTATCTCTTGAGTCCAACTAGAATTCTGGATTCTAATCGAATTTAACTAGAATAAAGAATTTTAAGGTTGAACTCTTATCAAAAGTTAGGATTGAAAAAGCATTTAGAACATGACCCTTTTGTTCATAGGTCCATTCAGAATTTAGAATTCCAATTAGACCAAAGTGTTAAAGTGACCTTTGGAGTTATGAAAACCTAATGTTCCTATATTAGATATGAAGGCTTTAGAGATTGGAAGTGAAAAAAATTTAGCATTTGGCCACTAATAAAAAAGTTCAATCAGAATTTGAAATTCTAAATGGTTTATTTAGGAAAATGCACAACAATATAGGGTAAAATTTTGGAATCAGGATATCACTTTGCACTCAACCTTTAAGTCAAAAGTTCATTTGGAACTTTAAATTCTGAATGGCCTCAAGAACAAAAATTTTCAAGTTCGAATACAAATTTAAAGATAAAAAATTCACATAGGATTTGAACTATTTTATAAAATGAGGGTGTAGAAAATGAAATTATGAAAGGCCCTAAAATTTAAAATGTAATAGCTAAACCTAAAACTTGCACAAAAAATCCAACTTAAAAAGAGTGGGAAAACCCAAACCCTTGAAAAGCATGACACACAAATTGAGGGGAAGAAAAAGCTAAGAAAAAAAAACCCAAATGGAAAAATACCAGCAACCTATAGTGTCAAAAAAAGTATCCCTTTTCACAATTAATTTGGGAATAATTAATATTAAAATAAGCTTAATTATTCCTTAATTTAGTGTTGTAATGTGTTCTACACATTCACATTAAATTTAGGACCCTTCTTAATAAAATGGACTTAATGATGCCTTATTTAGGGTGTTGTAAATTGTCTCTTTACACTTTCACACTAATCCAAAGATTTATTAATTAATTGAGGTTAATTGGCCCCTTTAATTCAATTCCAACCCTAATTAGTTGCAAATTTTGAGGGATAAAGCTCGACATTCATTAATGATATTCTAAAACACTTAAATTTACAAGGTATGTGTCCTAGGTTAGTGACCTAAGACCCATTCACCACCTAGCGAATGGGTCCTCACTAAGTCCTAGGACCCCTTTCTGCATAACATTTCACAATCCCTGAAGTGTGTTCTAGCTAAGTATTCTAGGATGGAAAATGGGTCTTCACTTAGACCTAGGACCCCCCTTCAGATATTTTTTTTGGTGGTATTTTAATGATTTCAAATTCAAGATCTATTGTCAGCTTGTTTTATTTGAATTTTGGGAATTAAGAGTATGATAAGCATAAATACAATGATATTTCACATAGTTTCACCTATAAATTTTCATTCAAGCATCCTATTATTTCACAAGAGCATTATAGAGTATTCAAGAGTATTCAAGAAGGCATTCAAGGGAAGATTTGAAGAAGATTATTGCAACAATCAAGATATCAATCATCATGTCAAAGTCATGCATTCTATTGAGCTAATGTGATTATGTAGCATTGGTGATCAAGTTCAAGTGTTCAAATCTATTATCTTATGGCAAGTTCATGATTAAGATCTACACTCATTTAGGCCATTTCATGCAAAGTGTAAGATTTGTACTCAAAGGTTTCAACAAGGTTTGGTGAGTTTTTACATATTGTTGTTCATTCATCATTCCTCTATGCATTATTTCATTTCAAGGTTTAATTACCAAAACAAAGTTTGACCAAGGAAAACCCCTATTCCCTAACAAACAACATTTTTCTCCTCTTTAAATTGTGATTGCAAGTTTTAGGTTGAAGATCTTCTGGAAAGCAAAATTGGAGAAAGCTGTAAAGTTTTCAAAGTTGTTATCTTTCTTGCAAGATCATAGAAACTAAGCTACAAAATTTATTTCTAGGTTTTTGATCATCTTCCGCTAGGATTTGGAAGTGCAGACATTGAAGAATATAACCCAGAAATTGATTCTCTAGAACCCTATCTAGGACCCATTCGCCAGTAGACGAATGAGTACTCAGTGAGGCTCAAAAAAACACTTTTTGCAATAGGTGCACAAAATTTGACCCTCTTAAAACCTATCTTCTAATTGATATATTGGTTAGGTTTGTTTTTTGTTATTCATTTATGCATAATTGAATGAAATAACAAGTGAAAAGAAAGGCTAACCATCTTTATTACATTTTCGTTCTTCCCCCACCTTTTCCTTTGTTTGATTTTGGTGAACCTGACCTTTTGAGCATTGTATTGGAGTCTCTTTTCATCCTAGATTAGATATTTCTTTCATTTGCATTCATTTGCATTGAAGTATATCTCATTTAGGGTTTCTAGTTTTCATTCAAATTTTCATCTCATCTAGGGTTTTAGGATTACATTATTTTGCATTTTTTAAATCTACAAAATACAAAAAAAAATAGTCATCTTGCATATAATTTACATCATATTAAATTTCATTTGAAAAGTGAAATCAAAATTGAATATTAAACTAGGTTTTTTAGGTAATCATTTTTTTTGATTTTGTACTTAAATTTCATATTGCATTCTATAGAAAATCACACTAAAACTTATTGTAGAAAACTTGAATATGAAAATCACTAGAAAACACCTAGAAATTAGTAAAAATAAATTTCAAAAACCTCATCTAGGACCCATTTTCCATAGGGTGAATGAGTCCCTGATTAGCTCTTGATCTACATTTCTAGAATTTAAAATCTTCATTTCTATGCTTTTTTTTGCTCCTATCAAATTTTTGTTTTAGTTTGTTGAGTTTATATTTTTTCAATTTCATCATATCTAGCTTGATTTGGAACATTTAGTGTATTTCCTAGTTTGAAAATTACATTTACAACATTTATTTTTTAGATTGTTGCATAGTGTAATCAGCAAATTACCTTGTTTAGAATCTGAAACTTGCATTTTAGGTCATTGCATTGCATCTTAAGTCTCCTTCCATTTTGGGTTTGCACACTAAGCTTGTGAAACTTATATGAGCTTTACAACTTAGTTTCCTCCTAGGAATACTATTGTGAGACATAGTTTGAGGCTTAGGCAATACCCTAATACATCATTTGTTGTGGATCTTAGGTTTTCTAACTCTCTTTCTAATAGTGTTGATAATCAAATTCCTATGGATTGATCATAGTATGCAAACCTCATTTCCCATGACTCCCCTTCCTATAACCAATGTGCATGATGTTCATCTCTCACAAGAAGACATAAAAATACTAGATGAAAGCCTAGAAAACTTACAAGACTTTATCCTTATTGAAAGCATGGACATTAGTATAATTCCTACTTTAAAAAATCTAAGGAAACTGCTTAAAACTGGAAACAAAACAAAAATTTTCAATAGTCTCAGTTGCTCCCTTCATGAGAACTTAAACAAACAAGAGAATAATAACATACATGCCTTAGTCAACTTTATCGAAGATAAACCTTGTAAGGGATCAACCAAAATACCTCTTGATATTGTTTTCTCACAAAAAGACATACTTAAACATGCACCTGATGGTCCTCTTTACATAGATAGAAGAATCAATGACAAGCCCACTAATGGGATATTAATTGATCCCATCTACGGAGAGAACATGATCACTAAATAATTTCCTATTTTTGCATGAACTCTATCAAGATACAAATGATAAACCGAAAGCGTGGATCAAGTACACATAATGGTTTTTGTTTTCCTATGATAGGCTTTATAGATCTCCCTTTAAAAGTTGGACAAAAAACATTAAATGTCTCATTTACCATCATCTCGTCATTAGATCAATTTCACGTGAAGTTAGGCTACCCATGGATTCACTCCATGAATATCGTCCCATCGATTATGGATAAATGTTTAAGGTTTCCCTTTGGAAATGAAATATTTACAATGCATCATAGTTACTTTACTCTTGTGTCTTCCCATGGGAAATTTTCATTGGATTTCTTTTAGTCTGAGCCTATTGAACCTATTATACCTCATGAGGACTAATTTTTCAAATCATATAAAAAGTTTAAGGTGAAGCGCATAACAGAATTATCCCTTAGAAAAATGTTGGAACTCATGATTAAGTCACCTATCCTTGATGAAACTATGATTGAACCAAAACCCCTTCAAAATATCCAAGAAAAACCTATGACAAATCCTCCTACCATTTTCTATAAGAGAACTCGAGACAACCAAAAGAATCCCATTATGCCTCCTCCAGTCAAACAAGTTTACAAAGTTAAGGAGAAAGTGGTTGAAAAATTTCCCATGGTTCCTTTCATTCCTCCCCTAAAAGAAGAGAAGAAACCTATGATTGAAAAACATGCTCCTACAAAAATGAAAATTTGATAATAGAGTGAGAGAAAATTGAAATGCTAGAGAGCGTAGGCATAGAAATTGTGCTATTGCTCATATGTTACAAAATCAAGAAGAAAATAGCAACATAAAAAATCAAAATCCAAACTTACTCAAAGCAATGCATGATGACTCTATACCCTCGATACAAAATAAACAATAACCTTTAAGAGACAATATCATTCGACCTCCTAATGTGATTAATCTAGATGATGGCATTGATATTGAAAATATTGATGAACAAGTGAATAATGAGTTGAATTCATTATTTTCCTCTTCTGTGAGCTTGAATGAAAAATATCCTAAAAAGAGTGTTAAACTTGGTGTGTCCCCTAGTTTAGAACTTGTTGTTGTCCCTTTGGCTAGTTGTATTCCTTCTATATATATCAACCCGGATTGGGATGCAGATGACCTACTATAGGTTGACTCACACGTGCCTTACTAGTCTTTTGCATTGTTTTATTTTTCATGTTTCTTTATGTGATTGTATGTGTGTAATGTGATCCCTCGAGATGTTTTGTTTGGTGTATTCCTCTCTCTTTTTGTACATTCCTCTATTTGTATCTACATTCTTCTATATGTCATAAACATTTTTTTTTCTTGTCTTGTGTTTTCCTTTTAGGGATGGCACAAGGTGTCAAGACATTTAGGTCTCTTCCATGTTGACCCAAAGCATTTTTCTTTGCTTTCACTCTCTTTGTGTCATTCTTCTAGTTCTATGAGTATTTGGGGAATGATGAAATTTTTGAGCCCCATAACAACATTGTAGCAAAGATATACTAACCCTGAATCCATAGATCCCTTATGTATTTTCCCTCCTTTTTCATGATGTAGCTTCATTTCAAAAACACATGACTTGGCATAGGGATTTCTAAGGAAGCTTTCATGTCTTAGGAGTAAACATTAGCTACTTTAAAGCATTTTCTCACAAAAAAGGTGTTAGCAACCACTTTAAAGTGGGGACATACATCAATGATATCTTTTGATATTTTGCATATTTCATGGTGTGATTTTATTTTTTCTTATGATGCATCCTTTTCTTGATGGTGTCATTGGGTTTGATGTCCTCCAAGAGTGTGATATTTCTTATCTTACAAATTTCTCTTAGTGGCTTAATGTGACATGAGGCATCCCCAAAGTTGCAAACTGTTACTCTTGATTTGTCCTCCCTTGGAGACATTAGGCACGATGTTCCCTAAGAATAATACCTTACACAAATGAAGTAAGATCCCCTTAAAAAAAACCTATACATATTTTGAATTTGAAATTCACCATGCTCCCTTTGGGCTTGATTTTTGGCTAAGTACCGGCCCATGCCTTCAACAATTTCTACCAGTCCCGCCTTTTTGGTTGTCACCACAAATTTTTCCACATGTCTACTCATCGCACTCCAAAGGAATTTTCTCCTTGCTATTCTATCGGCCCCCGAAATGCTCCCATGTGTCGTCATTGCGGGTGATTTTGATCGCTTCCTTTCACTTCCTCATTGGTCCCCACTCGCATGCCACACAACTCCCATTCACATAAGGATTTAGTAGGCCCCACAAGAAGCATCTATAGTGAAAATTTTTGCTACATGTCCTCTCTGCACAAGCTTTTAGCGAAGGAAGGAAATATCGACCGCGGGCAGCGAAATGTTGCCACTTGTCTCTTTGGAACACACTCCTTCAACACAAAGGATGAGGTGAACTATGAGCTGCGAGATGCTGCCAAATTTTCTAATTACCTATCCTGAAGGGTGACACTTGTCTGCACAAGACTTTGCTAGACCATTGTCATCATTCATAGGGGATGCACCTAAATGGAGGGAGACCAAATGTTGTGTCTCGAATATTTTCTATTACAATGGTCAAGGGAAATCATTGCCTTGACATCATTGCTTAGATTTTGAATATTTTTAGTTGCTACTTGCCAAGCAGTGGAAGGATTGTTATAAATACTACTCTTCACTTTGGAGGAAGGGTTCCTAGTTCTACGGTTCCATTCCAAGGGTTCCAATATTTTAGGTTACAAGTTTGGAGATCATATGTTATTTCACCAGTTTTTAGAATCATAGGGATTTTGGAGAGACTAGGCCTTTGTATTGTTTAGATTATTGCAAGAACTCATAGACTGTGCCATTGTTTGGCCTCTTTGTTTCTTATGCTATTGATAAACTCTATGTTGTGCCATTATTGTTTGAATGGTTTATTTGTCGTACTTCTATAATTTGAATGCAAGTTTGCTGGTTTAGATCATATCTTCTGACTCTTCTTTTTAGTAAATGGATGTGATTATTATTTTATGTCACTGAATGAATTGTTTATGTTGCAATCCTTAATTTATGTTATTCTAGGACATGATAAATTGCTAAGCAGACCCTTAGAATATATCTAAAAGGTAGCTTTATCACGCCTTTCATATAAATTCTGGTATATCTCCTTAGTTAGATTCTTTATTTTATATCTACTTTTGTTTCCCATTCCAAAACCCCATTCAGAAAAGAAGTTGGCTTCTTCAAAAATTCGTAGGTCACTCAGTTTAGCACAATAGGTCCCCCATAAACTAAGTTTCCCACAAAGGGCTGTTACCATGCCAATTTTTTGCATCAATAGTTTTTCTTTTTCTCAGCATGCCTAGTGGGACTAAGTTTAATGAATCAAATTTTCGGAGGGGTGTATGAGCCATCATCCTATTACTAGGTCCTAAACAACAAATAATCCTAGTTTATTAGTACCACTATTAGAGATAGTACAACCTGCAACCCAACTAGTAAATGTTCCACTTCCTCCTCCCTTTTCGCTAGCCATGTTGCCTACTGCTAATAGAAATTATGTGGCATGGGATGTCGAAAGTCTACTTGTTGCACCAGTAGTGCCTATTTTTTGGGCCACTATCCTTGTTTCCACCCTAAAGGCCATACCTAAATTCATTGGAGATGACTCAAGAACTCCATCCAAACATTTGCAAGATGTTGCAGATGTATGCCTAGTACATGGGGTTACACCCCAAAATGTGGCGTTAAGGCTACTTGCCACCTCTTTCAGGGGCAAGGCACTGGTTTGGTACTACACATTACAAGAAAATACTATCAGTACCTGGGATGAGCTCCAAGAGCCTTTATATAAGAGGTTCTTGAATGAAGGAGACCGATCATCGCTATATTATGAGTTGTTTGTCATAAAGCGAGCCCCACATGAAGCCATGGCTGACTTCAATGCTTCGTTCCACACAAGCTAGAAGAGGATTGAAGTTGATATCTACTAACCGCTGGATATAGCATTCATTTTCTACCTGAAGGCCATTAATCTTGACATCTCAATGATGATCCAGTCTCTAGGTAGAACCACATTACCGGGCGCATATAGCATTACTGTTAAAGTAGAGCACAAATTGATAGATGCCAGGAAGTTGCCACCTCGGCCCATCATCCCCATGTTTCTAGAAATATTGGTTCTTGCTCAGGAGATGCCTTCTTCCAGTGCACCCCTCCTCCCTAATCCATCTACACATATCCGAGCGTGCCACAAAATGTTGCCTCTACATCTGGCTCTTCAAGGAGGAGATGCGCGAATTCAAGGAAATGTTGCAGACTATTGTCAACAAGATAACCATTATCAAGTGCAACCAGGCCGTACCTCTAAATCTTACTTATTAGAATTATCAAGGTGAAATATCCTCTTACCAAAAACACCAATTCCAAGGAGGTGCTTAGACAAATCTGTAGGCACAAATAATGAATCAAATGGTACCGGTACCCACTCTGCTACAGAGCCTGATCTAAGTTTGAACAAAGAGTTGACTGTAGGACAAAACAACTTAGTGGATGACACCAATCCCTGGTACTTCCCTTGTGGTGATTCACCTATGCCCCAAAATTTCCCATGTGGCAACCTACAACAAAAGGTGGCGGAGCAGTGCAGCCAAGCTACAATGTTAGACCCTGAAAGCTATGTGTATACCTCTTCACAAATGGACAATGTGGTGCTCACCCACTCAAATGCAAGGGATGTCACTAGAGCAAGAAGCGGACATCGTTCTCAACCATGCACTCTTCTCATGGATGGAAGAAGAAGAAGCAGTGTTTTCCAATGATACATCTACATCTAAAACATCACTTGTAAGTATAATTTGACCACAAAACTTTCTCAAAGAGGAGATTTACAGGTGAACCAATTGTCTTACAACTAGTTAGTCTGCAACCTAAAGGTACTCCTGACCAGATACCTAGTACCTCCATGGTGATGCCGTAATATCAGCCACTGATGTAATTTTTTATAATAAGAGCAAAGGAGTAGAAACCTCTGAATCTTCCACCTTTCAATGTGGTGGAATGATTGAAGAAATCATCCGCTAATGTTTCTTTGTTTGATATTCTAGCCATCCTGAAATAGAAGATGCTATTAAAAAAGGCTCTTTGAGAGGATGTAAGTGTAAGACAATGGAATAGTTACCTAAAGTAAGGGTTGTTGATCAAACATCTTTCACCAAATTTCTTACAAACAACACAATGGAAGCCCTTGCTAAAGTAAGAGATAAGACGAAGCCTCAACCCTTCTTCTTAACTCTCATTATAGGGGAGAAATTATTTCACAATTCCATGATTAATTTTGGTGCTAGCACCGTAGTTATGCCTAAATAGATAGTTGAAGCCTTAGGACTCAGTTGTAAACCCTTACAAAGAGGAGTGATACAACTTGATGGAAAAAGAGTCAAAACCATAGGTGTCATCAAAGCACTCTGCTTGATTATATTTGCTTGCCCTAGTATCATAGTGCCACAAGACACTATGATC
>VDFB02130560.1:0-20132 GCA_007258455.2 Sequoia sempervirens
TATCTTCTAGTGAAACTGAAACAACTAGGAAAATATTGGAATAAATAAAAGACAAAATGGGTTCATCAAATTGTAGAAGACCAAAATTGGAAGAATGGTCCTTTGTTAATCACCAAAAATCTTAATAACAACAAATTCAAATGTGTAATGGTAGATCTAGGTGTGGACCTAAATATCATTTTGGTAACCACTTGATAGAGGCTAGGTAGACTTAATCTCATTAGAACACCAATAAATGCCAATTTAGCTTATGGTTATGGTATGGAGGCATTAAGCACATAGAAAAATATGGGTGTAAATATAAAAGGAGTTACACAAATTGTTGATTTTGAAGTTGTTGAGATGAAGGAACCTTTTTAATACCTTTAGAGCCTTACTAGGATTGAGATGGTTTATGAATTATAATAGGATAGTAGACTCTAGGAAGGAAGAGATCATTTTTACAAATGACAATAAGATACTTCACATTCCATTAGGAGAAAGAGAAGATAGAACATACATAAAAGAAATTAAACAAGATAGAGCAGAAGAAGAAGATATGAGAAACCTTTGCGCTATCTCAAGACTACCTACCACAGAAGAAGAGGAAGATCCCAATAGCTCCAGAGAAATTGAATTAGAAAGTGACAATGATAGTAATGATAGTGATGATTTTTGAGATGCATGCAAGCAAGGGGAACATGAACTAACATCCTAGAAGGTATATGGCTTCTAAAGAGCATTTTTGGTACATAGGAAACCTATTAAACCTTCACAAATTACCACAAGTCCAAGAAAGATACTAAAAAAGCACAAACACTAATCTGACATGCTTCAGGCATATCCAAGCATAAAAAATTTAAGAACTCAATTTATCAACAACTAGTAACCTTCAAAAGAAAGAAAAGGTATGTAAGGCATAAATATTGTTGCAATTATATAAAGGTTATTATTGATGTATATGTGTGTATGTATGTATGTATATAAATTTAAGAACTCAATTTATCAACAACTAGTAACCTTTATATATATGTGTGTATGTATGTATGTATGTATGTATGTATGTATGTATGTATGTATGTATGTATGTATGTATGTATGTATGTGTGTGTGTGTGTGTGTGTATATATATATATATTTCCTAGTTATACTAATAGGTGTAATATACAATGGTAGCAAGGGGGGAGAGTGGGATGCGTGTAAACAATTTTTTGTTAGTTTTTTCAAAAAACTCCTAAAACGGCCGACATACATTATATAAATGATACATTGTAAATCTAGACCATTAATTATTAGGTTTTAGATCTAATGGTGGATATTTTGTTAGCCTGTCTTGCCCTAGAATGTAACCCTATTTTATGAGGGTGTTGTATTATGACTGTGGTAGAGAGAGACTGTAATGTATTCTGAGAGTCTGATAGCAGTCGTGTTGTCTCTTGATCTTTGAGTGGTGATACTCCTGTGAGAAGATGTTGGAAAAAAATATGTTGGAAAACACAGTGTGAAATTAAGATGAATACAAAATGACCTAGAAGATGTTGTAGAACAATATGCAAATAAATGCTAAATGACCTAAAAAATACCCTAGAAATGTAAATAAAGTAGAACAGAAAAGTAAAGATGTAAACGGTGTGCACCTGGAAATCCTGAAGAGACTGAAAATAGCTTTAAAATTCTAGAAATCCTCACTTTTATGCTACTGGGACTCATTCGCCAACCTGGGCGAATCAATCCCAGGTCCTGGTTTCTGCACAGGAGTCAGTTTTGAGAAAATTGGTATCCAAATCTGCAAAAATATTATTTAGGCATGTACAGTGGGACTCATTCACCAATAGTGGAAAATCAGTCCACTTCTGCTTTTTTGGAAATTCTGAAGTGGATTTTGTACCTCTCGGTCTACTCTGCTCTTTTTGACTGGTTTCCATATCCGAAACTACAAAATGCCACTTGTAGGCCTTCTCCAAGCTTCTCCAAGGCTTGATAACAACTTTGACAACTTTTCTCCATCTTTGCTTCTTGAAAAAATCTGCAACCTAGCTCTGCAAATCACACACAAGAAGAGGGAAACAATGTTGTGGGGGTTAGTGAATAGGGGTTTTCCTTGTTCAAACCCCTTATTGGTAATTAAACCTTGAAATAGAATGAAATATGGAAAGAGAATGATGAATGAACAAATAACAATGTTGCAACTCACCAAACCCTAGTAATAAAAGGCTGCAAACATGTAAGTGATGCCTCCAATGGATGTGGTTCTTGAATCTTGCTTGATGTTGATAGATCTTGAATGCAATGCTTGGTTGAATCACTAAACCCTACACCACAATTGTTAGCCCTAAAACAAGATGATGCAAACAACCTTTGACATGATGATTGACAATTGAAGAATGCTCTTGAATGCTTGATAATTTTCCCTTGAAATGCCTTGAATTCTCTTGTGAATACTCAAATGATCTTGCGAACTCTCTTGAATGCTAGGTGTTGAATACTTGAATTCTTGGGCTGAAAATGAGTGAAAGAACCTTGTATTTATACTTATTATACAATAATTCCCGAAATTACAACACTACAAGCCGACATTAAATACCCAGGTGGGACTCATTCGCCCAAGGTGGTGAATGAGTCCAAAACACTAAATTTGGGCCACACAAACCAAGAACACCTTAATTATGATTGGTCATTGATTGGTGTTGGGATTATCCTTGAAAAGATGCAATAAATGAGGCTTGTGGATGCAAAATAGGGCCAATTAAAGCATAAGAAAGCCCAATTATTAATGACAAGCCTAGAGGAATGTGAAAATGTGTTACAACACTTTACAACACTCCAAATAAGGAAAGATTAATGTTGATTCTGATTAAAATTATGTTTAATATACTTAGTTAATTGATAAAACTCTAGAAAAGTGTGAAAGTGTGTTACAACATTCAAAACACTTTTGCAAGGCACCATTAAGTTTCATTAATTCACAAGGGCCCAAGACCTAGTGTGAATGTGTTATCCACATCACAACACTAAATCAGTGTAACATTAAGCCAAAATCCACAAGGAGGACACAATGAGTGCGAAAAATGTCAAAGGATCCTTTTTTCGACACTACAGTGAACAATATTTTCTTGAGGAAGAAGTTATATTCCTTGAGGATGGAAGAGGGTGGAAGAATCAAATGCCACCTAGAAGCATTCAATATGTTGGTGACTCAGTTGGCATTAGTTGGTGTCAAAATGGATGAGGAGGAGAAATGTCAAATCTTGCTTTGTTCTTTTCCTGATTTTGGGATTCTCTTGTTATGGCTATTGGGAGTACTTATGTTATTTTAAAGACTGAAGATGTGGTGGGTTCTTTTCTTTCTAAAGATATGAGGAGGAAGGTATCTATCACTTCCAAGGATGCCCTAAATGTTCATGGAAGACCTAAGGAAAAATGCAAGAAGAATGAGAAGTGTGACAAATCCAAGTCTAGGGGGGAGATCTAAATCCCCTGGAAAGTCCAAAGTTATTTGTTGGAACTACAGTAAGCTTGGACATGTTCGTAAGGAATGTAAAGAAGAAAAGAAGAAATTTGATTTTGCTTCTGAGTCTAAGAAGGAAGATGATGATGCATTGATTGCAAATTTGGAAAATCATGCAGGTAATGATGCATGGTTAATTGACTTAGGTGCATCTTTCCATATGACCTTTAATAGAGATTGGTTTTTTAATATGAAGAATTTGATGGAGGTAATGTGTACTTGGGTGATGATTCTCATTTAGACATTGTTGGTCATGGTAAAGTTAAAATAAGGTTTCCTGATGGTAGAATAAAAAGGATTAATGGTGTGTTTCATATCCCTGGATTAGCACGAAATCTGTTATCTTTAAGCAAAATAATAGATGCGAGTGTGCAGGTAGTATTTTCTGATGTAGGATGCAAGATGGTTAGAGGTACTATGGTGATTGCTAGAGGTGTCAGATATGGCACATTGTATAAGCTTGATGCATGCACTGTTGAGTGCAATAGTGCTTTTATGAAAATCAAGTTTGTGGAAGAAGTGAGGGTTTCACCTTCAATAGATGGTCATGGATTTTAAGTACCCAAGGGTGCTCTTTCTTTTGAAACAAATTTACTTGCAAATAAAAATATGTTATAGCTCCATAGACTAGGCCACATTGGAGAAAAGGGTCTAAGGACCTTGAAAAACAAAAACCTTGTTGAAGGTTTTTCTGATTGTAATCTTGAATTTGATTTTTGTGAGCATTGCATTTATGGAAAACAAAACCACGTTCAGTTTTACTCGAGTTCTCATAAATCTTGTGGTGTGTTGGATCTTATTCATTCTGATATGTTTGGTCATGTAGATGTTCCTTCAATTAGTAAATCCACATATTATGTTTCATTTATTAATGATTATAGTAGGACATGAGTAAATTTTCTAAAGAGTAAATCTGAATTTTTAAGTCGATTTAAAGAATTTAAAGTAATGGTTGAGTTGAAAATTGGAAATAAAATAAAAATTTTGAGGACTGATAATGGCAGTGAATTTTTCTCTAAAGATTTTGATAGATTCTGTAAAGATTATGGTATTCATAGATAAAAGACAACTCCATATTCTCCACAATAGAATGGAGTTTTAGAAAGAATGAACAGGACATTGATGGAGAAGGCTAGGAGTATGTTGAGTGGTGTTGGCCTAGAACAAAGATTTTGGGTTGAAGTTGTTGCCACTACCTGTTACCTAATTAACAGGTCTCCTACATCAGCTCTTGTTGATAATATTCCTATAGAGACATGGTTAGGTCACAAGCCTTCATTAAGAAATCTTAGAGTTTTTTGTTGTGAGGCATATGCACATGTGCCAAAGGAGAAGAGAACAAAGTTGGAGAACAAGGTTGTGAAATGTATCTTCATCGGATACAGTTATGGTGTGAAAGGATACAAGCTTTGGGAACCTGTTGCACAAAAGGTAATATATAGTAGAAGTATTATTTTTAGAGAAACTAAGCCTTCTTCTATTACATTGTAGCCAGGAAAAAGTAAACAGGAAGATGTGATTCAATTTCCTTCTACACCTGAAAAAGTTGAATCGAGGCCCAAGGATCGACAAGAAGTTGATGAGAGCTCATCTAGCTTTGGATCTTCAGAAGAGGAGGAAGAACCTCCAACTAAACTTGTTCATAGGTCTACAAGGCATGGAAAACCACCTAAAAGGTATACACCTAGTGATTGGAGATGTATTTTTGCTTTGAATAATAACATGGATGAACCCAAATCTGTAGAAGAGGCACTAGGTATGAATGATGCAAAATCCTGGAAGATTGCTATGGATGAAGAAATGGAATCTTTGAAAAATAATGATACATGGGATCTTGCACCATTTCCTGAAGGACGAAAACTTGTTGATTGTGAATAGGTGTTCAAAAAAAAGATTGGTTAGATGGAGGTATTGAGAAGTACAAAGCAAGGTTGGTTGTGAAAGATTACTCTCAAGTTGAGGGTGTTGATTATGGTGAGACATTCTCTTCTCTTGCAAAAAATACATCCATAATATTTTTGCTTACTATTGTTGCTGCTTATGATCTAGAGGTTGAGAAAATGGATGTGAAAACTGCTTTCCTTCATGGTGATTTGGAGGAGGATATTTATATGACACAACCAAAGCACTACATGGTGAAAGGTAAAAGTAAGTTGGTTTTCAAATTGAAGAAATCTTTGTATGGCTTAAAATAGAGTCCTAGGATGTGGTACAAGAAATTTGATACAAATGTGTTGAGTTTGAGATTTGAGCATCCTAAATTAGATCATTGTGTTTATTATAAAATTGATGGTGATTGTTTCCTATTTATTGCATTATATGTTGATGATATGTTATTTATTGGCAAAGGGAAAGGTATGATTTTGTAACTGAAATCTTAACTTGCTACTAAATTTTAAATGAAAGATCTTGGTGCAGCTAGGCACATTCTTGGGATGGAAATTAAAAGACAGAGTGAACAGAAAGCTATGGCTTGGCCAAAGTAAGTTTGTCAATTCAATTTTACAGTGATTTAACATGCAAGATTGTAGACCATTGTGTGTTCCCCTTTCTGTTGGAATAAATTTATCTATTTCATATTTTCCAACATCTCCCTCAGAGACGGAAGACATGAGCAAAGTGTTGGAACACAATTATCTACTAAGAGGGGGGGTGAATCAGTAGATACCAAAATTTATCCCTTAAAACTTTTTCTCTTAGAAAAATTATGCAGATTACTTCTTTGAACTCTTAATGTGCAAATACTAACATGAAGAGACATAAACACACACACACAAGAACATCACATAACACCATATGTATGTGAAAACCCAAGATGGGAAAAACTACGGTGAGAAATTTTTCTTGGGTATACTACTCAAATCTAGCCTCACAATCCAAATCTTTGTTACAAAGTTTTAGGGCTACAACCCAAAGATGCTACAACACTCTAATTTAGAAGCTACCACATCAAGAATGAAATAACACCCTAGTTTAGGAGCAACAACTCCAAGGAGACTACTATCCCCTAAATTAAGCTACAACTCAGCACAATGATGATAGTTTCAAATATGCATAGACTTGGTTCTACAAAACCTATAATGCATCATTACATTCAGTACTATGTTGCACTTACTACAACTCACACTTTGTTGTTGAGGTTGCTCACTCAACAACACATCCTTCTACACTACTCTCTTCTGCACACAAAACAATCATTGTTCCACCTCTGACTCTTCTCTTTCTGCTCTTCTTCTCTTTCACATATGCTCACCTAGATGATTATCTACATTACAGTCTAGGTTACTTCTTCACACTCTGTCTGCAACAACTTAACTATTCATTACTCTATTTAGCTCTCTATGCTAACTAACTCTTCTGTCACTCTATCTCTTCAGCATGCTTCAACCAAATGTAGCTTGATTTTTCTCTACATGTAACTACAAACCCCTAACTATCTCCTTCAACTTCCTACAGACTACATGCTCATATTGCCAACATCAAGTCTATCAGCCATACTCAGGTTATCTTCAATCTTCCTAACTCCGCACATTTGCAATCTCTCACCTCAAAATTTGCACATCGTCCAGTTGTCCAATCTATTGGACACCAGGAACATCGAGAGGGGGGGGTGAATCAGTGTTCCACAATATTTGAATTTCAAATCAGATCTTGAACTATCAACAACAATATTAGTCTTTAATAGCATCCACTGCAAATAAACAGAATGAAACACTCATACACATTAACAAGACAATGTGAACACCATAACACCGAAATTTTTATGTGGAAACCCTGTTAGGGGAAAAACCATGGTGGAGATTAATCCACAAAGTATACTTTGTTAAAAGTATGATAAAAAGGGAATGCAATTGCATTCAGGCACACTACCTAGAGCTCACCGCTCAAAATACAAAAGAGGACTCACTGTCCAAAAGGAGTTTGGATTAAAACTATTCAAAATATGAACTGAGAAATAGCATCTCTGAATGCCTGGATTCAGTTCCAATGAAGCACATGAAATGGATTTTGGACCTTCTATCCAATTTGCACTTATGCTCTACTCTACTCTGCTCTACTCTCCTACAAAAACCCTTCTGTTATACAAACAAAATTCACTCAACAGATCCTCTGATATTACCTCATGTAGTTGTTCTGCACTTTTTCGCACACACACCTTTTCACCACTTCATACATCATATACAAAATGAATTACCGGTCTCATTTATATATCCACTAACAAGAATTTTATTTCTATATGTCGGCTTGCAACAAAATATAATATTCTTCCACAAGTCGGCTCAAATCATCAATTAGAATTAATGTGTACCCACACAAGTCGGCTAGACTATAGTAGGGACCCAAACCAAAATTTCCAACATAAGAAATAGTTAAACACGTACTCCTCATACATCTGGAACATGCCATACACAACAGGTCGGCCACAAAGAGAAAATAAGCAATAAATCATTCTATTGAATCTCCAAACTCGTACATGGATCAATGTAATATCATAAAACTTATCAAACAGGTATCATACATGCTTGACAAGCTTCCCTGGGGATCCACACAACAAAATAACGATCCGATGAAGTATTCAAATCAACTTACCAACTGGATACCTGTTCTTCATGCATTATGTCGGTAGAATATTGTCTTCTACTTTCCTTGCCGGTAGGAACTACTTCTAAACTGCAGACCACACTATTGACTCAAGTTTCCATCAATGACAACACTAGTAGCTAAAAACAATTTCCCAAATCCATATGCCAACAATCTCTCCCTTTGGCATTGATGGAAACACTTAGTGAAAAATGACTAATTATCGAAACCAAAATTTAAAACTTCATGGCACAACAAAACACTACTCCCCCTTTGACATCAATGAAAAAAAATTCCACTATTTTTCTTTTCCACTTAGATTATTTACTGCACTCTTTCTTACTGCATTCTTTCCCCAAAAAAAACGATTGCTACTAAATTCAGAAGATTATTTTATACTTATCTTCCATTTCCAAGAGAAATTTCTTCCAAGAGTCCACCGCAATCCCAGTAGCAATTATCAGACTGTTATTTTCTGATGTTCTGTTGATGACTTGAACAAGGGATTCAAGAATGGTAATGGCTTCTTCCAACTTTTCTCCTTTCTTTATAACTTCAACCATTTTCTCTAATATGCATTTAGTCAAGTCCTTCACTTTCTAGAAAGTGTCCATAAGAGTTTTTCTGGCAAAGTGAACCTTTGCATGCTCAACTTGCAACTCATGAATCTTCTTCTTAACTTCCCCATCCTTGTCCTAAACCATATTGTAGTTATGTATGATTCTGACAAGCTCGTTCTCAATTTGTTCCAACTTGTCCTTGTATTTTCCAACCACGTGAGGCCACCTGAGATAGTAATTGAAGATCTTATTCATTGAGTCAATGCATTGTCTTAGTACATTCATTTTCTTCTTTAGTTTGGCAAGAGATAGCCTAAATTGCATCT
This sequence comes from Sequoia sempervirens, assembly GCA_007258455.2. Taxonomy (NCBI): domain Eukaryota; kingdom Viridiplantae; phylum Streptophyta; class Pinopsida; order Cupressales; family Cupressaceae; genus Sequoia; species Sequoia sempervirens. The sequence continues at coordinate 8,955 of VDFB02130560.1, forward strand.
TCAAATGTGATTATTTCTTTATCTTTTATGTCCTAAGACACAAAGTCCATAGCCTCCTTAATACATTCAATAAATTCTTCTGGAAGTACATTCTGTAAACTCTTCAATTCAATGTTGTTATCCATAAAGTATCTTCTAGAGTGTCCTCAATGCAGTCTTATTCATATGATGGTCCATTCATCCATATGTCAGTTATCTTTTGCATTCCATCTTCTTCTAAACAATCTCCAGTATCTTTGTTTTGAATAAAGCACCTTCTTCATCACTTTCTTCTACAATTACCACAACCAGTTCAACTAGTTTTGGTTCATCTCTTGGTGTATATTCCTCATATTCTTCATCGACTACATCCACAACTATCTGCTTTTTACCTTTTCCTTCAACTTTTGTTGACTTAGGCACCGGAGGAGTGTCACTAGCCAACTCTCTTTCTCTCTTCTACTTTTTCTCCATCTTACCAGAGGATGATCCAATTTCAATTGCTTTTACCGGTTTCTAACAACTTTACAAAGAAGTTTTCATAAACTTGTTCACCATTTTCAAAAGAGTTGAAATGCTCAAAAATTTGCTTGCAAACCAGTATATTTTCCTTCCATACCACATTGTCATTTTGAGGCAAGCAATTTAGGAAATACATCATAATGCATACAGCTAGGGTACTGTTGTGCATGTTTTGCACGCACGCCCCGCCGTAGGCAGGGACCCCCTTTTTTTCGCTCCCGACAGGCTACTTTGCTCCTGTCTTGTTTTGTGTGCCCCATTTCCAAGCCCAAATTGGTCATGTGCCTTCAAATGATCAAATTCTCCTACCCAAATTCACCTGCTTGGGGTATTCAAATATGCGGAGAAATAAAGTCCCCCATCCCCTTTCTACATTTTGTCTTGCTTTGGCTGTTTCGGAAACATCTGTGGACCCCTATCAGTCCAGTTTCCACATTTTTGGCTTTGAGGTCACCATTTTTTGGATCTAGGATGTGTTTGAAGTACGTAAATGAACTACCAAGGTTTCTTCAAAGTTTGGTTGAGTTTCGATGGTTTTGGAACTTTCCCTCCGGAATTCCCTTCCTCGGTTGTTTGGAAACATCCGTGGACCCCCGTCGCTCCCGTTTCCTCATTTTTGGCTTTGGAGTCACCCTTTTTTTGGATCTGGGATGTGTTTGATGTGCTTAAATGAACTACCAAGGTTTCATCAAAATTTGGTTGAGTTTCGGTGGTTTCAGAGCTTCGTCCCCCTTTTGCTGTTTTGGAACATCCGACGGCTGCCTCCTTCCCGGCCTCTGGAGCCCAGCCCCTCTGTGGCCGTTTCCGGGGTTCCGCCTCTCCGTCGCCGTTTTGGATCATCCGACGGCCGCCTCCTTCCTGGCCTCCAGAGCTCGGCCCCTCTGTGGTCTTTTCTGGGGTTCCGCCTCTCGGTCGCCATTTTGGAACATCCGACGGCTGCCTCCTTCCCGGCCTCCAGAGCCCGGCCCCTCCGTGGCCGTTTTCGGGGTTCTGCCTCTCCGTTGCCGTTTTGGATCATCCGACGGTCGCCTCCTTCCCGGCCTCTGGAGCCCGGCCCCTCCATGGCTGTTTCCGGGGTTCTGCCTCTCCATCGCCATTTTGGAACATCCGACGGCTGCCTCCTTCCCGGCCTCCGGAGCCCGGCCCCTCCATGGTTGTTTCCGGGGTTCCGCCTCTCCGTCGCCGTTTTGGATCATCTGACGGCTGCCTCCTTCCCAGCCTCCAGAGCCCGGCCCCTCCGTGGCCGGGCATTCAACAGTGTTAGAATAACTATGGAGCATAGTCAGAATCATTTGGTCAATGAAATTCAAAAGGTTTATCGATCCCAGGGCGTACAAATTTCTGATAAACATATAGAAATTATTGTGCGCCAAATTACATCGAAAGTTTTAGTTGTAGATGTGGAAAAGTCGGAAAATCAAAATTTGGAAAATGGACTAGGTAGTGTTTTTTTACCCGGAGAACTCGTTGGATTATCACGAGTACAAAGAATGGATCGTGCTCTAGAAAAAAGAATCAATTACCGAACCATTTTATTGGGAATGACAAACGCATCTCTGAATACTCAAAGTTTTCTGTCAGAAGCGAGTTTTCAGGAAACTGCTCGGGTCCTAGCTAAATCTGCTCTTCAAGGTCGTATTGATTGGTTGAAGGGCTTGAAGGAAAATGTTATTCTCGGGGGAATGATACCTGTCGGTACTGGATTCAACCGTTTGGGAAAACGGAGCAAAATGGATCCGAAAACGAGGAACAAAAATTTATTTATCAATTTATTTCTCAATAAAGTGAAAGATTTTTTCTTTGATCATGAATATAAAGTCTCTGTTTTATCTGTTAAACAAAAGAAAAAAAAAGTGATAAAAAAACTAGTAAAAATAAAAAAGAAAAAATCAAAACGAGCAGTCAAAAAAAAAAGAATTTTTATAAATGAAGAAATTTCTTGTTAGATTTCTTTTAATTTCTTTTAAAATAAAAAGAAAAAATGAAATGAATATCTTGTACCAAGTACGCTACGGCAAGCAATCTAACCCATTCCATTGGAATGTAGATATTACAGTTCATAGTAAAAAATAAAAACAAAATGACGAAAAAAAATTGGAACATCAATTTGAAAGAAATGGTAAAAGTAGGAGTTCATTTTGGTCATGAGACCAGAAAATGGAATCCTAAAATGGCACCTTACATTTTTAAAGAACGTAAAGATAGTCATATTATAAATTTAACTTACACCGCTCGTTTTTTATCAGAAGCCTGTGATTTTGTGTAGTTTACCATTTTCAGCTCTACTCTCCCCCCCCCCGAATTATCAAGTAAGAAATACTCTCATGATAAGATTTATAGATACAGTAACGACATGTAATTGTGAGAGTTGGCAAGGTAGCTGACCTTTTGTCCGTTCTCGCAGCAATAAAAACATATTTATGTTTTTTCAATTTGCATTATTTCCTCGCTCAATGGATTGATGACCATTCGCTACCAATGAGGAATTGCTTTTCATCCCACATCAAGGTGATTGGATTTGCACCAATGGAAACCATAAATTTCATCCCCGGTAAGAGTAGATGATAGATCTGTACTTTTTAACAGAAGGAAAGTTCTTCTTGCTTCTTGTTAGAGCAATTTCCTGGTCCGTTTCAGCTTCTGATCCAAACGAGTCGCACATACACCCTAGCACATACTCCTTTACGCTGAGGACATCCTCGAAGAGCAGGAGATTTGGTTCTATTTTCTATTGGCTGTCTCGCGTTTCTTATAAGTTGTTGAATAGTCGGCACTTTGCATTATATTTGAAATTGAATGGTTCGGATTCATCCTAACCAACTATAGAAAGTAGAAACTGTATAAATAAATTTGAGAAAATCATTCTTTAAAGAGAGACAATGGCATATTATAAATGTTAAGATAAATCTATTATATTTTTCTCGAATCAAATATTTAGCAAATCTCATCCGTCTAACCAAAAGATCCTTTCTTCTTCGAAGTTTTTCAAGTTTTTGAAGTTTTTGCTCCTTAAGTTGAGAATATATTTTTCTCAATTTAATACTAACTGCATTCTCTATACTAACTGCATTCTCTGCCTCCGAGAATAATATAGATAGTAGCTCATCTATTATCTTCCATTCTCTATATGAACGATCTATAATAATTTGCAGATCTAGATCAGCTAATTGGTCTCTGATAGCTTTTCCTCCAGTGGCTATTTCTCGCTCTTGAAATAGCGCAAAATCCCAAGAGAGAAAATAAGCAATATCTGTTGGCCAGGATTCTTCGTCATATTTAAGTGAACCCTCAAATCGCAATAAAGTCGGCTTGTTAACTGCGGGCCTAGTAATACAAACATTTGGATAGGGTTTTCTAATCTTTTTTTTCCCCCCCCTCAGAATCGGACATGAAAGTTTCCTCTCATCCGGCTCAAGTAACTATACCGAAATGGGAAGTGATTATGTATCATTGTGCAAAAAGATGTTTTTTGCTCTCTATAAAACTAAATAGTTACTCTTTGCTCAAGTTCCAAGTGAATTCGATTATTGGTTTATGATTCGTATTATGACATAAATATGGAATTAGTGAGCAGTCTCCTCCCTTTTGAACGATACATTTCTTTGTGAAAGACCTTCAATTCATTTGAAGTTCATAAGGGATTTACTTGTCTGTATCTCGTTAATAATTGATCCTGTAGGTTTCTGTTTTACTTCGGTGGTTACAATACTATTTGAAGCATATGTGCGCTGCTCCAAAATTGGCTTGGTTCCAAGATGTAGAATCCATGTTAAACCACCATTTAGCAGGGTTACTAGGACTTGGGTCTCTATCTTGGGCAGGACACCAAATACACGTTTCTTTACCTATTAATGAACTCTTAGATGCTGGAGTGGACCCTAAAGAGATACCACTTCCTCATGAATTTATTTTAAATCGTGAGCTTTTAGCTCAACTTTATCCCAGTTTTGCTAAGGGATTGACCCCATTTTTCACCCTGAATTGGTCGGAATATTCAGAATTTTTGACTTTTCGTGGAGGACTCAACCCAGTAACGGGGGGTCTTTGCAATGCATCACTTTGATGTCCGGTTAGAGCTTGCCAACTGAACTGACGAATTAAGAACTACTAATATATTAGTTCATTATTAATTCATTTTCGGAGCTTAGAACCACTCTTCTTGAAATGGAATGACCGTAGACAGAGACTGTCAATTAGTTTGGGGCGGACGTAGCCAAGTGGTTCCAAGGCAGTGGATTGTGAATCCACCACGCGCGGGTTCGATCCCCGTCGTTCGCCCGGTGATCAAACTTATGCATAAAGTTTTGAAATTATGTAGAGGTTTTATCCTTTTTTTAGTCTAAATTTATATATACTAAAAATAATGTAAGTGTTTATAACACATTCTATGTATAATTAGAAACATATTTCTAATTATAGTAGAAATAATCTATTTATAATAAATTAATTGTATTCTTTATTATACAATAGATTAAGAATAATTTCAATTTATTTATATACATCTGTAATTCATTTACAGAATAAGAATTTTTTTAATTTAAAACTTATATTGGAATGAATTCTAACTAAAAAAAAATACCAGCAATAGTCATGCAAAAAAATCCATTTTTATGTCCAATTAGATCCAATTTTGGACCTATTATCTTTTACTAGAGATAATAGGTATTTTACGAAGAAAGGCACGCCCGCTTATTTGGACCACTAATGATCCGGGTTCTGCCTCTCCATCGCCATTTTGGATCATTCGACGGCTGCCTCCTTCCCGGCCCCTCCGTGGCCGTTTCCGAGGTTCCGCCTCTCCGTCGCCATTTTGGATCATCCGACGGCCGCCTCCTTCCCAGCCTCTGGAGCCCGACCCCTTCGTGGCCATTTCCGGGAGTCCGTCCCTCTTTGGTTGTTTTGAACATCCAGGAGCCTGCCTCCTTCCTAGTTGTTTTGAACATCCGAGAGCCTTCCTTCTTCCCGACTATTTTGAACATCCGGGAGCCTGCCTCCTTCCCGGTTGTTTTGGCTTTCGTCCGCTGCCTGCCTTCTGGCTTTCTTCCACCGTCTTTCCGCCCTCTGGCGCTCACACCTTTGAAGCACGCATTAATGTTTATGGTCCAAATGAGCTCCAAATATGAATATCAAGATCTTTTGATGATGCATGGATAGATCTAACAGGGAATTTGTAGGTTTGATTGACATTTTCCTTAACTCGTGTATAAATGCACTTACGACACTTCGTATTTGCAGGAGTCAAGAAGCCTTCCGTAGGTCTCTCGAAGAGGCCCATTGAGGGAGTTGTCCTACCTTTTTCTAGATGATGATGATTTCTAAGGAGCTTCCTGCCCGAATCAAGGGCCACCAATCCATTGATGCCAATCATCAACGGACTCGTTTGATCAAAGGAAGAACACTGCAAGCACATCAAGCAAAAAACAACTTTCAGGCAGTTTTAGCTACAATGAAAAGGGCAATCAGCTAAATGAAAAAATTGCTACAGTGACTGTCACTAGATGACAAAATAGGGAAAAGACAAGGAATGTATTTTTAATTGTTGAATATTGTGGGGTAGGTGAAACCCTAATGTAATTGAATCTGATCCACTCATTGTAATTGAATTCTAGCCATTCATTTGGGCTTTGGAAAACTATAAATAGGGGCTTTCCCCTCATTTGTAAGGGTTGGAGAATTGATGTAAAGACATTTTGTAGCAATAGAAAGCAACATTGCATGATTTATGGGTGTTCCTTTTGAGTTTGCTCTTTATGTATGCATGGTTCACCTTCCATGCTAGTTTAGGTGTTAGTTTCTTGAATGGGAGTGGCGATGGTATTTGTTATTTTAGTATTTGATGAACTTCCAGCTCATTCTTTTTGTGGTTCATTGATGATGAATCACTTTGCAAAGCTAGTCTGAGCCTCTTTCCTTTATTGTTGCAACTTAGTTCGATTGCATGTACATGATGTGTGTATGTGATGTGAAAATCTGCAGTCCTTAGAAGATTGCACTGGTTTTGTGTAGCTGTAGGTTTCTCTTGGTCAAGCAAAACTCAGTTTAGGAAGCCTGTCTACTTTAGCAGCCACCATTGTTACTGTTCATTTGTAGCCTAGGATTAGAATAGCTTTCTTAACCTTTCTCCTTTTGCTATTTTTTTTAATCTTTGGTTAGAGTAGGATCTAAAGCATCACCATGAAGCTAAATCAGATGAACTTGATGAGTTTCAACTTGCTGTTTTGAGTGGACAGCCACTGTTCATTCACTTTCAACACTTTGAAACTGCATTTGCAAACCCAACTTTCATGCTTTGTAACTCATCCGTAAGACCGCCTTGTGATTCCAGCAAATCACATAAAACAACTGAGATATTCCAAGCACTGTCAAGACCGGACATTAGAGACCTTGGGATAGTGTTCTGCAATCTGATTGTGGAAGATTGTCTTTCAAGAGAGGTAGTGCACCTACGCACTACCTGTGTTGAAGTGCATAAAAAACACATCAACAGAACTGGCACTAGAAGGAGGGCTAACACGTTGGGAATACAAGGCTGAAAGTTGGAAGTGATTCAGCTTCTTTTGCTTTCAAAATTTTCTGATTTTTGAATTAAAGAGATCTCCTATCTCAGATTTCTTCCTGAATGTTCCTTTCTCAACTTCCAACTTTCAACTTCGTAGCCTCAACATGTCAAGCCCTCCCTCTAGTGCCATTCTGATGGCGCTAGAAGGAGAGGGCTGACACGTTGGGAATACAAGGCTGAAAGTTGGAAGTGATTCATTTTATGCCCTCCTCCTCCTACCGCCATCAACAGAACTGGCGCTAGAGGGAGGGCTTGACATGTTGAGGCTACGAAGTTGAAAGTTGGAAGTTGAGAAAGGAACATTTAGGAAGAAATCTGAGATAGGAGATCTCTTTAATTCAAAAATCAAAAAAATTTGAAGGCAAAAGAAGTTGAGTCGAAATGGAGCAGCATGCACAAATTGACATCACTCAGCTGCATGCAAATTTGAACAAAAGACTAAAGAAGCCATTGGAGAAATTCGCGTTGGTGGATAGATGTCGGATCCATTGCACTTGCACGCATAGTGAATTGGGGTGTCTAACATTCTTGGACAGAATTGAGAAGGTCTTGCAGGGAGAAATTCCCTTTTGGGAAATATATCAGCCTTTAGCCCTTGTAGACTCGGAGGAAGAATTGACAACCATGGCAGCCAAGGCATTCAAGGAGCTGATCCAGGAACATTTGAGTAGCAAGGATGGACCAAGATTGGAGGAAATATTAATGTATTGTTGGTGCAGATTTCACAATGCACCCCACTCCGAATTCACTTGCTCGTTATGCACAAAAATCATCGCTCAAGCTAGGGGTTGTTTGAACAAGTTGGAGCAGCCAACTCTCAATGAGGAGAAGTTATCCAATGAGGCAGAAGAGTTATCAACATCCGGAGGACAGCACATTGAAGATGAACCAAGAAACTCAATACAAGTTGATGTTGGAGCAGCAGACATCGAAGTTGAAAATCAGGAGGAAGAGACAGATTTCACTAGGACAGCAAGGTGCCTTGGTGAAAATTTGATTAAAATTAATTTAGAGGGCCTTCCCTCCACCAATCAAGGGCAGTCCTCCACTCTAGAAGAAGAGCAATTGGTAGGTGATGATGAACCAATGAAGTATGCAGCCGTGCATGCTGGGACAACCAATGAAGATGTTGAAGATCAAGAAGAAGAGGAGGCTAAAAGCCTTGGGGCAGCAGAAGGAGATGGTAAAAGCATAAGAAAAATTAGATTGGAAGACCTCTCCATCTATAATGACAGTGATCAAGCATCTGAAAATGCAGATTTGGAGAAGCAGGAACAACCACTTGCCACAGCTGTCTACTATTCACCTTCCTTCCCAAATGATGATGAGGACCCAGTAGCAGAAAGATATGACCAACTCGTCTCCAGAATAGCAAGGGATTGGTCAGAGCTGAAATACCAAGTCGATTTGGAGGTGCTACTATTACCAAATTGGTGCAGGCTCCATGATTCATCGCACTCAGAGTTCACATGTGAACTGTGCCAAGAAGCCATTAAGAAAGTCAAAGAACAAGCAATGAAGCCAAGTGCCCGACCTCCTCTACTTGCTACCCATATCGAAGAAGAAGACCAAAAGTCCAAATCAACTAATGACTCAGTTGAAGGTAGTCCTCAAGAGGATGTTGGGGCAGTAATAGAAGAAGGACAACAATACAGTTTCGAACTTCCGAGCGATAAAGTAGATCAAGTGGGAATATTGTCCACCAATCATCAAGAAGTTCTTCCTCTTGAAGAACAGTTATGTGCCATGGACGGTGGGCTTTTTGACGAGTCTTTGAAGGGAAATTATGTAGTAGATTTTGGTCCCCTTGATGAGGTTCCATCAATTGATGACTTCTTTCCATTAGGAGCTGCACTACGAAGGAATGCTCATGTCGAGGAAGAGCACATCCCAAAAGACAGTAGTGATGAATACATACTCCTTGAGCCCTTGAACAATGATGCACTAGAGTTTCTAGATTGGGAGAGGAGCTCCTTCTCCATTTACAGCGATAGTGACTAGGAGGAAACAAGTGGGCGCCATGAGGAGATACATGAACAACAAAAGGAAGAAGATAAAGGTGGAGGTGTTTTGATGGCTGCCAACAAATACGACGAGCTTGGTCAACCGTGGGCTATAACTGAGGGTCCTTTCGCCTCAATCTTTGCAGATTTTCCTTCACAACCAGAGAGCTGCAATGAGACAGATTCATGCATGTCATCATCCCATAACATTAAACATCATAAAAAGGAGGTTGATAATTGGGGAAGGAGACAAGACAACATGCTGCCCCTTGAGGACAGCAACCAAGTGGATCCCAAGTTTGCAGATGATCAATGTGGAGAAGTATTTCTTTTTTAAGAATTGCCAATCGGGGTTGTAGGTCTCATTGGTGGATTGGAAGAGTTGTTTGTTGCCCCATCCTTCCAACCTTATGCCAGCTTAATGTGTGAAGTGCTACACCCTCCACCGTGCCCGCTCGAGGCTGCCAATGCAACGACCAAGGATGTTGTGCTTGCTCTCGACTGTCTAACGCTGCCACCTCCATGTGATGACATCCAGGTTTTATCCTTCCTCACCCCTATCATTTCTCATAATTGCACTTATTATTTTGATTATGGGAATAAGGGAAAATGAACATGTTTATGGATTAACCATGGGTTTGGCGAGCCTCCTCAATTGCTGATTTTTCATGATGACGTGATTGAACTTGAGTGCTACAACATTGAATTTCTTTCTTCAAAATATAAAGACAAGTTTGCATGGTTAAGAACGATAACAATTGCCTATTTGCTCGTGCATGCATTACGAAATCCAATGAATGTTAATGTTGGTTTGTCATGTCTGAACATAGTTCATTGTAAATATCTTTGTACATAGCCCGTTTTGAGTAGTATAGGTTTCCTGTAAATACTCTGCTTTCCTGCTTTCCTTAGGTTAGTTGGTGTGTGTAGGTTGCTCACTTTGTAGGTTGTTTTCCTTTCGTTTGCTTTTGCTTTGTTGCTGCTTTGCTCGGGGTCCCTTTGCTTTTAGCTGGGCACATCTGTGCACACAACAACCATACTTATTGCCTTGGGTTGTTCTATGTATTTCTTTGTCAAACTCTAATCAAGTCTTCAGAGTGGATGGTGAAGGTCTTTTGTTAGTGTCAAGTGATATGGGTGTTTAATTCGAAGAGGATAAGTTGTTGGTTTAGTTTGACTTTGACGTATTCTGAAATCTTATAGCTCTTACACATCTTAAGAATTTGACGGTCACTGTAGGGCCTTTTGTGAAGTCTAGTTAAGTAAAAAATCTAAAATTCTGCTCCAGCGCCACTGTGATTCTCAGCCCTGAGCGTGAGCTTCAACGCTTGCGGGTTGAAATAAAAGAGCTGAAAAGAGAAGAAAGAAAGAAAGAAAGAAAACATTGAAAATTAAAAGAAAGAGAAAATTCAACTTTTCAGGGGTATCCGAGCAACTCTACCGGGGCTATGGACGCCCAGCTGGCAGTAGAGCAATGTTCAAGAGAATCACAGCGATAACCTCGTCGGGGCTATGGACGCTTGACTAGCAGCGAGGCAATGTCCCGGATGCTTTTGGAATTAGAATAAACTACGTAGCTTAACTTGACGGAGCTTGGGTTCCTGTAGCAACCGAAGGATGGGAATTAATGCAATTGCACACACTTGGATTTTCATAATACTGAAGGTTGGGTTGGCTAATGGTTTTGATCCTTTGGTTAGGCGTCTGGTTTGTTTTCCCTAGCGTGAAGGTCGAAACCAGAGATTCTAGGTTCGTGATTCCAGTTTGTCATCAAAATGCTCAAGAGCATTTCCCCAGCGAGTCGCCATTTGTTGTGCATGTTTTGCACGCACGCCCTGCCATAGGTAGGGACCCCCTTTTTTCGCTCCCGACAGGCTGCTTTGCTCCTGTCTTGTTTTGTGTGCCCCATTTCCAAGCCCAAATTGGTCATGTGCCTTCAAACGATCAAATTCCCCTACCCAAATTCACCTGCTTGGGGTATTCAAATATGCGGAGAAATAAAGTCCCCCATCCCCTTTCTGCCTTTTGTCTTACTTTGGCTGTTTCAGAAACATCCGTGGACCCCTGTCGGTCCAATTTCCACATTTTTTGCTTTGGGGTCACCCTTTTTTGGAT
>VDFB02130560.1:21118-34410 GCA_007258455.2 Sequoia sempervirens
GTGAGGTAGGTGAAACCCTAATGTAAATCAAATCTGGGCCACTCATTGTGAATTAATCCTAGCCATTCATTTTGGCTTTGGAAAACTTATAAATAGGGGCTTGCCTCTCATTTGTAAAGGGTTGGAGAACTAATGTAAAGACATTTTGTAGCAATAGAAAGCAACATTGCATGATTTATGGGTGTTCCTTTTGAGTTTTCTCTTTATGTATGCATGGTTCACCTTCCATGCTAGTTTAGGTGTTAGTTTCTTGAATGGGAGTGGCAATGGTGTTTGTTGTTTTAGTATTTGATGAACTTCCAGCTCATGCTTTTTGTGGTTCATTGATGATGAATCACTTTGCAAAGCTAGTCTGAGCTTTTTTCCTTTATTGTTGTAACTTAGTTCGATTGCATGTACATAATGTGTGTATGTGATGTGAAAATCTGCAGTCCTTAGAAGATTGCACTGGTTTTGTGTAGCTGTAGGTTTCTCTTGGTCAAGCAAAACTCAGTTTAGGAAGCCTGTCTACTTTAGCAGCCACCATTGTTACTGTTCATTCGTAGCTTAGGATTAGAATAGCTTTCTTAACCTTTCTCCTTTTGTTGTTTTTTTTAATCCTTGGTTAGAGTAGGATCCAAAGCATCACCATGAAGCTAAATCAGATGAACTTGATGTTGGTATGTGGCGACTGATCATGCTATACTATATAGCCCATGGTATACTGTACACCCTGGCCCAGTCTCAGCCAGGGCCAGAAGCGTGAGGTTGAGGAAGGCGGCGACCTCCGGCGAGAGGGTTGGTAGCCCGAGAAAAAAAATTTGCCATTTTTTCACGTCGTCAGCGAAAAAGGAAAAATCTTTGAAAAAGAAAGAAAAATGACTTTGTAAAACCCTAATTCTAGAAGCTTCTAAAAGCTTGTTAAAAAGGGGTTGGAATGGGGGTTACAGGATGAGAAAAACGCGATTATTCGCGAGATTGTAATAAGTTTTGCACTAGATAATAAAAGTATTGGATGGCTGTGATTTGGTGGATGTAGCCCAGATTGGGTGAACCACGTTAAATTCTCTGTGTTATGATTTATTCTGTGTATGTTTTAGTTTCTCTGTTTATTATTTAAATCTGCATTTAATTGTTAGATCTGCCATCTCTAACCCTAACACTTGATGAGTTTCAGCTTGCTGTTTTGAGTGGATAGCCACTGTTCATTCACTTTCAGCACTTTGAAACTACATTTGCAAACCCAACTTCCATGCTTTGTAACTCATCCGTAAGACCGCCTTGTGATTCCAGCAAATCACATAAAACAACTGAGATATTCCAAGCACTGTCAAGACCTGACATTAGAGACCTTGGGATAGTGTTCTGCAATCTGATTGTGGAAGATTGTCTTTCAAGAGAGGTAGTGCACCTACGCACTGCCTGTGTTGAAGTGCATAAAAAACACATCAACATGTACCAAACCTGAAAGAATAATATATATCCTTCAACAATTGTACATTCTCCATCAATTGATCCTTCAGCAATCCACATAGGTCAAATTCTTCATTTTCTATTATCATCTTGTGTGCAATATAGACTGTGCCTGCAGAGGTTGCACCTTCCCTATTTATGAAGAAGATCTTGTATGAAATTCCATATACAATATACCTTGTTAATGGATCTTTGATCATTGTAATCATCAACGCCCTCTGATCTCCTTTTACACTGGTTAGGGCTTTGACCTCAACATTTCGAATCGATTTCTTTTTCACGACATCACCAACATTACACAAACCTATTAGATTTTTTATTACATCCTTAGAAATTTGATAGGTTTTATCCAAAGTAAGGATATCACCATCCAATTTTTTCAAGATAAACCGGACTACCTCTGCATTGACGAAATGAGGAAATTCATTCCAGATGTCCAGATTCTTATGTTTCGCTCCACCAAGCTTCTTCAACTCAACAGCTGACAACAAATTTATTACATCCCTATCCTTTTGACTACTATATTCATCCAGAATTACTGCTCCTTTGATTTGTTTCATTTTTCATACCGAACAGGGTTCTACTGATCATGGAATAAGTATGAAATTGATAATCAACAGAAATACCTAGAAAATTCGCTGCTAAATTGACTTTCACTCCTTCGAAATTTTGTTGAAAAGGCTCTCCAACTGTTCTTCTTCGGTGCACAGTGACAAATGAGGGTTCCAAATTCCCTTTTATAACTTTGCACACCTAACTTCCTTGTCGCATTAAATGCTTTTCCCTAGAAGTTTCGATTACTTTGTTTTCAAACAACAAGAGAGAAATCCATCTATGGAACTTCAAGAAGCGATCACCAATACATTTGAGGATGAATAACACAATTGCAGATAAATTCCTATGATCCCATACCAACTACATATAGGGGAACAAAAAAAAATCATAAAAACTCCCCCTAGGCCAATGGCCTGAAATCAATTGCTAGATGAACTACCGGAGGGGGCTTCCAGTACAACCTTATCAGATCCATTCTTCTTTACCCACATTTTCTTCATCTAATCTCTTATTTATTCCATGGATGCTTTTCCTTTTCCTTTATCACCTTTCTATGAATGTTTTCCTTGATATTCCGGACCGCTTTTATCCATGTTTATGTTCATGCAAAATCTTACAATGTGACCAAATCTGTTACAATTGTAGCATACCAAATTTTTATGTCTATACCATCCATTCCACTGATTTCCTCCTGATCTGCACTGATTAGCAATATTTCCAAATCTTCTACAGGTATAACATTTAACATTCCTTTTACTGACAGACATACTTTTGCATTCTAATGACTTATGACCAAACTTTTTGTAGTTAAAACATTGACCAAAAAATGATGGACTGTCAGAACTTATCTTACTTCTACACTAAGAAGCCATATGCCCAAATTTATTACAAACAAAGCAATATCCATTAAATTTTTGAGCATTGGGTTGTCTTACCAGATATCTTTTTCCTTTGTTCTTCTGAGTTTTCTTTTCAGGATCCTTTCGTTCAAATCTGGAGCTCTCATCCTTCACATAGCCAAGACCTCGCTTTTCATTTGCATTCTTTTGTCCTTTAGTTATTTCATCAAGCTTAGCAGAACTGATCTTAAACTTTTCCTTAAACTCATTTGCAATGGCAAGCTAATCTCTGAGAATAACTACTTGTCTCTCAAGCTCTTGTTCATTGTTTCTGGATTGTTGCAATTCAATCTCCAGCTGAATGACTCCACTATTAACTTTGTTGCATTCCTCAGACTTCTCTTTCAAGGATTGGGCCAGATTATCCTCCTTCTTCTTTCTTTCTTCAATCTCTTTGGTTAACTTCATCGCCACGGTTAACTTCATCGCCACATATTCCATTTCAAGCTTTAGAGTAGTATTGTCCTTAGCAAGCTTTTCACATTCTTCTATTATTTCTTTTAGGGTTTGATTCAGATGAACATCTTTCGGGCCTTTGCTTTCTTTTTGCTTCAACTGACCACATAGTTCTTTCCTCTTTTCCCTTGACTCATTTACTTTATCCTTCAGTGATTGAATGAATTTTTCGACAGCCACAAGATTTTCTTTTAGTTCCATGACCTCTACTTTAGACTAATCAAGATCATCAAGTGCCACCATAAGTTGTTGTTGAAGACCACCTGCGTCCATTGTAATCCAAGATCCACCTCAAGCTATTAAACTCAGAAGAGGAACCTGCTCTGATACCAATTGCTTGGTTACTCATCTGTTAGGGTTTCTCCCCCAAGCTGTTAGTTCATCTCGAGCCTTGCACCATTCATCCAGCTCATCTGATAGATTCTATCAATTATCTCCTTTTTTTTGCTTTGGTTTTGCATCGAGCCGCTTTTTCATTAACTTTTGTTGCTAAGAATTTTCTCGAAAATAGTTCTCTTTCTGTCTGACCTCAAATTTTGATTTGCATTTAATTTCTTTATCTATTCATTTGATCAGATATGATCTTGGTCGATCATGTCTCCTTTTTGGTGTCGTCTTCATTAAATGTTCACATGTCAGTCAATTAGGTGATCTAATCTTGTTCACATATCGGCCACTAACCTGAAACCCCTATTCGCACCAACCAGACCATTGTAAATATTCAAGTTTGAATACTGGTCATCAATCTTCTCCTTTTTCACCTTGATCAAGTGTTGTTTTGCAACAAGGATTCAAAACAACAAATTATCAATTGTCATATGTCTTCCTTCACTATGTATGTCATTCTATTGGGTCCACATAGTACTTTATTGCTCCGTCAAGGGAACATCCATCTTTATTTTTCTGATGTGCCTATGTCACACTGATGAAGACACCTCAACATCCTACCATGGTGGAGCCCATTAGTCAAAGTCACCACCACATGCCTTTGTTCTATTTTTCTTTTGACTGTACACATACAGGTACATCACTTGAGCACACAACCAATTAAGCTATTAGGAATGCCAAAACCAATTTCATGATCTGCACTTTTGACATCAATGACAACTCTATGCACTTTTGCACTAGATCAACACACTTCTCCTCTGATCACCTTTTGACATAAATGATAACATATTCCAACAATCTCCCCCTTTTTCATTGATGGCAAATCTTGAATGCTCAAAGATACCAATTGATCAATTCAACATTTTTACTAGTATCATCTTTACTTCTACTTACGCTATTGCTTTCACCAATGATCCTCTTTGAGCATTTGCATACTTTCTCCCCCTTTGACATCAATGCCAAAGGGCTCACTCCTTCTAAAATCATTTTTAACAATCTCACACCTTCTCCCCCTTTGACAAGCAATGCAAAGGGTTTAGTTGTTCTATAATATCCTCCTTAGACTGTTCTCCATTCTTTTTGTTGGCCTACTCATACGTTTGTTTCATGTCTTCGCATAATTGTTCATTTCATCATTTATATCCTCTGCAAGCCTTCAGACCATAAACAAGTTGACCTAATTGCAAAGGCTAGTCAAGTAACATGTAGACCCAGATAGGTCAGACTTAAACATAAAGTATTGCTTCATTGATGCTTAGATCTTCGTGTGGATCCCCATGAAGGTCGGCCAAGTCCTCTACTTCATTGAATGATGTTCCTTTAAGCTCCGCAAGCCGATTAGACTTCTCTTAACACTGTCGGCTTTGCACTGTGAAAAATAGGTATTCTTCTACAAGCGACATTTCTCCGAAATTGAAACCAAATGCTTTGAATTTTGGCTACATTGAAGATGATTATTCCTAGATGCTAATTCCAGGTCCACAACTTCTATCATGCAAATGCGGTAAAATGCGGTATTCTCCAAGTTTTCTTTCTCTGGTGCTCTACAACTGAATGTTCTCTATCCCAATTGATTTGAATCTTTCGGATGCTCCTACATCATCTTCATTTTGCAGGCAGGCGGTATTTCTCTTAACAGAGCATCTACACCATTTTTCTTCAAACATTGATACCCAAGGTTGATATAAATTTTTGTAGCTAACTATCCATCATCTGCTAATTTTCTTACACCTTGATAAGAATTTCAAGGAGCAAGAACGTGATCATAAACTTGCAACCATCAAGTCATTAGAAATTTGTAAGACATGTTTTACCTTACTTGATCTCTTTCTCCATTTCCAGGGATGAATGAAGTACCAATTTAGCCCCCCCTGGACTCATGCCCCATCACTACAAATTAGTGATGTAAGGCAAAAGCAGCCTCATGAAGTGTTTCCTTCCAGTATTTCTAATTCCAGGCCTTCTTTTTCCTTATCTCTATCTGATCAGCCTTCTTCTCAAAAATATGTGAAATAGTGTTCACTTTGGAGGACATACTCTTCTCACTCTGTGCTTTTTGTCTTGCATAATCCAGTCTGCAGTACTCGGTTGTATGACCATAATTATCACATTTATAGCATAACACATTCATGCCTATCACAGGAGTAGTTGAGTTTCTATACATGTAGCTTGTATTCCTCCTCCTTTGTACTACAGGTCTTACAAGATCTAGTTTGCAGTGTTTAGCTATGTGACCCAAGTTGTCACACTTGTTGCATACCACATGCATATTCCTTACTAGAGTAGATGAATTTCTATTTACATATTTTGTACTAGGTGAAACTCTACAATCTCTAGCTCTATGACCATATTGATTACAAACATGACAGTAACCATTAAAAGATGTGGAGTACCTGGTCATAACATTTCTTTGAACTGGATGAGAATATCTTCTTTGATTTGACTTCTTTGTACATCTCATACTACTAAATATTTCTGCATCAACTCCCTTTGTGTACTGATATTTTTTTTGGTTTCTGAGAGTTGGTTTATCCATCTTCTTATCTACTATGGGCTCCTTCAACTTGGCAGTAGTGTCCTTATCTGGTTTCTTCATATTACCAGTGGTGCCATTATCTGATCTTCCATTTTGAGAGGTACTTTCTCTGAAGCAACTTGTGTAGGCTTCCTCTTTCTTTGTGCAACCTCTTCCTTCTATTTTAACCAAATTTTTTGAGGAAGGACTCTTCCCTTTTTCATCACCAAGTTCAATCTTCACCCTTGGTCTGGACCTTAGTCTAGATGGCTTTTTTGATCTCACAAATTCATTTAGTGTCAACTCTTCTTGCTTCTTCCACTTGAGTCTTCAAGCAGATCACCATCTGATTAGAATCTTCAAGACTCTTATTCAATCTATCCATCTCATTCTGAGAATGCAGCTTTTGTTCTTCATTCTCCTTCTTCAAACTTTTAATCTCATTTAGAGCACAAATGAGTTTTCCTTCAAGGTTCACTTATTCTTCTTCACCGGAGGTTTCAAATTCTTCATCTTTATCAGACCTCTCAATTTCTTCATCAGAGGTCATTGGAAATGGGTCTACCGCATGGAAACTTCCACTTTCATCATTTGATCTACCACAACCATCAGATGACTCTTTTTCTTTACTAGCTTGTAGGTCCTTCTTCTCATTTTCCTTAATGTCTACTTCTTCCTTATGAATGTCCTTTTTACTATGAAAGCATCTAGCAACACTGGAATTTATTTTACCGAAATAAAAACTTTTAGTGGAAAGCTTACCTTTGTATTTTCTAAAGCCTTTTCTCAATCTTCTGATGAACCCAGCTTCCTCTTCATCAGTCTCTCCTGATCTGAAAGTGGATGTTCCTTCTTCATCACTTCTTGATGTAGCTTCACTTGAGAACCACCTCGCAGATTTCTGATTTTCACTTGTCTCAAGACTATCTGATTCATTATGACATCTCTCAATCATTGACTATACCTCAACATCAGTTTCTTCATACATTCTCTTCAGCCTATTCCATACTTCTTGTGCATTCTAGCAGTGCATGAATTTTACAAATATGGAACTTGACAACCTATTAAGAATTGCATCCATTGCCTTAGCATTTTCATCACATGCCTTCTTTTCAGCCTCAATATTTAGAGGTGTAGCATGAGTTGTAAAACCATATTCTACTAACAACCATACATCAAACCCTATGGATCCCAAATGCAATTTCATTTTGAAGCTCCACCACATATAATCTGATCCATTAAAGAGAGGTACTCCTACAGAAGAACTTTCCTTATTGCCCATATTCTGTTCACATACCAAGATCTACTCGAGTTGATTAAGCTTCTCCTATGGAACCTACTGCTCTAATACCAATTGTTGGAACATAGTGATCTACTGAGAGGGGGGTTGAATCAGTAGATACCAAAATTTATCCCTTAAAATTTTCTCTTAGAAAACTTATGCAGATTACTTCTTTGAACTCTTAATGTGCAAATACTAATATGAAGAGACATAAACACACACACACACACACAAGAACATCACATAACACCATATGTACATGGAAAACCCAAGATGGGAAAAACCACAATGAAAAATGCTACTTGAGTCTACTGCTCAAATCCAGCCTCACAATCCAAATCTTTGTTACAAAGTTTTAGGGCTACAACCCAAAGATGCTACAACACCTTGATTTAGAAGCTACCACTTGAAGGATGCAACAACACCCTAGTTTAGGAGCAACAACTCCAAGGAGACTACTATCCCCTAAGCTGAGCTACAACTCAGTACAATGATGATAGTTTCAAATATGCATAGACTTGGTTCTACAAAACCTATAATGCATCATTACATTCAGTACTCTATTGCAGTTACTGCAACTCACACTTTGTTGTTGACACTGCTCACTTAGCAACACATCCTTCTACACTACTCTCTTCTGCACACAAAATAGTCACTTTTCTATCTCTAACTCTTCTCTTTTTGCTCTTCTACTATTTCACATATGCTCACCTAGATGATTATCTATATTACAATCTAGGTTACTTCTTCACACTCTCTTTGCAACAACTTAACTGCTCATTACTCTATTCAGCTCTCTATGCTAACAGACTCTTTTGTCACTCTATCCCTTTAGCGTACTTCAACTGGATGTAGCTCTATTTCTCTCTACATGCAACTACAAACCCCTAACTATCTTCTTCAACTTACTGTAGACCACATGCTCATATTTCCAACATCAAGTCTATCAACCATATTCAGGATATCTTCAATCTGCCTAACTTCGCACATCTGCAATCTCTCACCTCAAAATTTGCACACCATCCAGTTGTTCAATCCAGTTACTCATCTGTTAGGGTTTCTCCTCCAAGTTTTCAGTCCATCTCGAGCCTTGCACCATTCATCCAACTCATTTGATAGAGTCTATCAGCTATCTCCTTTTTTTTTTCTCTAGCTTTGCATCGAGCCACTTTTTCATTAACTTTTATCGCTAAGAGTTTTCTCAAAAATAGTTCTCTTTGTCTGACCTCAAAATCTAATCTGTATTTAATTTCTTTATTTGTTCATTAATCAGATATGATATTGATCGATCATGTCTCCTTTTTGGCATCGTCTTCATTAAATGTTCACATGTCAGTCAATTAGGTGATCTGATCTTGTTCACATATCGGCCACCGACTTGAAACCCCTATTCGCACTGACCAAACCGTTGTAAATCTTCAAGTTTGAATACTGGTCTTCAATCTTCTCCTTTTGCACCTTGATCAAGTGTTTTTTTGCAAAAGGGATGCAAAACAATGAATTATTGATTGTCATATCTCCGCCTTCACTGTGCACATCATTCTATTGGGTCCACATAGTACTTTATCGCTCTGTCGGGGGAACATCCATCTTTGTTTTGTTGATGTACCTATGTCACACTGATGAAGACACCTCAACATCCTACCATGGTGGAGTCCATTAGTCCAATTCACCACCATGTACTTTTGTTCTATTTGTCTTCTGACTGTACATCATCCTCATCACACCAGATCTCACTTCCACATGCATCTTACTGGGTTCCACATCCAGTATCGCATTCACCATGTTGATACATCTAAAGAAGTCCAATCGATACTACATGGTCTCATCAACAAATCTCCATTGGAATTTTATTGCAATGTCGAAGAGACATTGCTCAAACTCTTACTGTTACTGCGTTGTCTTGCCGACAAAGGCCTTCTAGGAGCAGCCTTCATTCACAATCCAAATATCTTCTTGCAAACCACCAAATCATGAACCATTGGAGATGAAGGCACATAACACCACTCCCAACATAATTCCAGAACCACAGACTAAAAGATTTAAAGCGAATACATTCTCCCTGTCACCGCCAAATGTATAGATAAAGCAGTTTTCACTCTGGTAAACATAGCTCACTCAAATCTTCATACCGGACGCTCCAACTTGGAACATACCATCTTCAGACATGCCTCTAGATAACTTCCAATCCACAGATAATTATATTCAATATGCAAGAAATGTGGAGCAAACTACTAAACTTATTCTTACTGGAGACACAAACTAGGAACATAGCATACCAGAGGCTCACTCAAATCATCATACCGGAACACCAAACCACAAGCACTCTTGAAGGAACATAGATAACCCCATTATAAACCTTCTTCTAGATCCGAAATACCTAAAACAAACAAGTGGAGGACTGCAGAGTAGATACATTTCTCCCAGTCCACAAATAACCAACTCTATCAGACCAGTTCACAAACCGGTGACCACAACTTTCACTCTTCATCAACCTAGAGGTTGTAATTTAGGATATATCACCCAAGGATGTCCTTGAACAATACATCATATCTGCATAAGCATAGGATCAACACAATAGAAATACGGAGCACATACCAGAGTATATTATGAACCTGCAATCACTTGTGTCCTTTCACTACAACAACCTATATTGTGTCGACATCAATCGCTACATTAATGAAAACACCACCATATGCATTCACACCTGTAACACATCATGCACATATAGGTACATCACTTGAGCACACAACCAGTTAAGCCATCAGGAATTCCAAAACCAATTGCATGATCTATACTTTTGACATCAATGACAGTTATATGCACTTTTGCACTAGATCAACACACTTCTCCTTTGATCCCCTTTTGACATCAATGACAACATATTCCAACATAGATTTCCTTACTAGAGTGCAATTGGAATTTTTAACTAGAGTGCAATTGGAATTTTATGTATGTTATGCTTTGTACCAGACATTTCCCAAGCAGTGGAAGTTCTCTCCAAATATATGTCTAATCCTAGTAGAGTTCATTGGGATGTAGTTAAAAGAGTCTTCATATATTTTCCTGGTACCTCAAATTATTCCTTATGTTATCATAGTAATGTGACTGAATATGATATTTCCCTTGATATTCATGGTTTTGTGGATTCAAACTGGATAGGTGATGTTGATAGTAAAAGATCCACCAATGCTTATGTTTTTACTTTATTTGATGGTGCAATTAGTTGGATGAGTAAGTGATAGGCTATGGTTTCTTTGTCCACTATTGAAGAAAATTATATGGAAGCTATTCATGCTTGTAAAGAATCCATTTGGCTTAAGAGACTATGTTCACATATTGCAATAAAATAAGGTGCAGTGACAATTTATTGCAACAGTCAAAGTGTGATATTTCTAGCCAAAAACTTGACATTTCATGTCAGAGCCAAGCACATTGATGTACAGTATCATTTTGTTAGAGATATGGTTAAATATGGTAGGGTGAATTTGGCTAAGGTAGAGACTTTGATGAATGTTGTTGATTCTTTAACTAAGCCTGTGAGCACAAAGAAGTTCAAATGGTGTTTAGAGATTATGGGCCTTTTGGCCCCTAGCAATTAAGAGACAATGTTTACTCCCTCTCGTTGCTCTTCCAAGGTGTTCAACAAGTGGGAGATTTTTTGGGAAAATATGTCTCAACCTTGCAATTATATAAAGGTTATTGTTGATAGGATATATATATATCCTAGTTACACCAATAAGTGTAATATACAATGGCAACAAGGGGAGAGAGTGTGATGCGTTTAAATATTTTTTTATTAAATTTTTCAGGAAACTCCTAAAATGGCTGACATGCATTATATAAATGATACATTGTAAATGTAGATCATTAATTATTAGGTTTTAGATCTAATGGTGGATATTTTGTTGTCATGTCTTTCCCTAGAATGTAACCCTATATTATGAGGGTGTTGTATTATGATTGCAGTAGAGAGAGACGGTGATTTATTCTGAGAGTCTGATAGCAATCCTATTGTCCCTTGATCTCTGAGTGGTGATACTCCTATGAGAAGCTTTCTCTGCAAGTAAATTGTAATCTTTGTGATTTACTGAATAATATATTGGGTGGCTTTTAGAGTATGAGGTTTTTCTCCTGAAAGAGTTTTCCCCACATAAATCATTGTGTCGTGGTATGCATGATATTTATGTTTGTTTAAGTTTAATTTTTTGTAACTATTAAAGATTTGTAAGAGTTTTGCATTATTCTCCTCTCAAGATTAGTGTAGGAAGTTGTTCCACTACCTTATCTTTTTTACAAATATGAGATCAAAAAAGAAATAAAATATAGGGAGATCATTTATAACAAGACAATATTATCCTTGACAATTAAGTCTCATCATCTACAAGTAATAGGTAGTCCTAAGTTTGAACTTCTATTTCCTCAACTTAACCCTAAATAGATAAAACAAAGGATTAGAGAAAAGTACCATATAACCACCCTAATATAGCTAAATCAAGTTAACACATAATTGTATTATAGTCTTTTCATATAGTAGAAAAGAGAAATAACTCGTTGAGAAAATAGAGTCATAGAATCTAATGGACAAAAAAACATAAGAAGATGAGAAAATGGCTAGACCATTTATTACTCTCGCCCCCTAAAGAAAGCTATAAATATAGCATCCACTTCCTCATTACTCACTTATTGTGCACTCTCTCTTTGCTAGAAAATTCAAGTTACCTCATGTCAAACCCTATGCTAGCTATCAGTCCACTACATAGTTTTAACTTGTAACAATGGTCGCACCTTTGTAACCTCCTTATTATATATTAATATATATCAGCTATTCATCTTTTTTCAAAGAAAAAAACACAATGGTCGCACCTACCCTTATGGATATTTCCCAAAAACCAAGGCCAAAATATAAAAGATTCCTATTATAAGTGGTGGAGACCAACCCAACAAGGGAATTCTCAAAGGTACCTACAGATGTGATCTATATAAAGGATATCAAAAAATACATTTGCATGCCCCTTACAAAGAATGATCATACCAAGTTTGAAACCTTGAGGCTTACTCTCTTACAGCAAGGCTCCCAAAAATATGTGTTGTAATACAAGAACATCACAAAGAAATTATTGGATGTATGGAGGGTTCTAGATTTCACCTAACAAGAAGAGTGGGTCCAAATAATTATAAACTGCTTTCATGATGAATACATTTACCTAGACCAACCATACCAGATTAAAAAAGATGTTATCGAAGAAATTACATGCCTATGGACCCAAGGAAAGGCTCCACCAAAGAAGGCCATAAAAAACATTAAATTCACATACCTAACTAGAGCAACATTTAATGGTTGAAGACTAGACATGACCAAAGTCACCAATTCAGTAGTCAAAGATACCGCCATGGTCATCTCTTACAAATTTTACTACACCAATTGGGAGAATACACCCACTGCAATCGTCATCCACACAGTGTATCAAATGGTCACTAAAGGTAAAGACATATACTTATGTGAGGGTTTGCAGCAAGAACTCATGGACAACATATAACGTACAAAGAAATCTCACTACCAATTTAGATATGGGACTCTGTTGATATGCCTAACCTTCTACTTCATGCAACAATTACCGAGATTCGCAGGTGTAGTGTCAAAAAATGTCGTCAATGACAATTTCACACTTGTTTAGGTCCTCCTTGTTGAATTATGCTTATTGTTGCCTTGACTTAGTGTTGTAATGTGTTTAACACACTCGCA
>VDFB02130561.1:0-21978 GCA_007258455.2 Sequoia sempervirens
TCAAGTACTTGATGAACA
This sequence comes from Sequoia sempervirens, assembly GCA_007258455.2. NCBI lineage: Eukaryota > Viridiplantae > Streptophyta > Pinopsida > Cupressales > Cupressaceae > Sequoia > Sequoia sempervirens. The sequence continues at coordinate 19 of VDFB02130561.1, forward strand.
AACCTGCCATTTCTGGTAGATTGGCACGATGGCTCCTATTGTTACAAGAATTTGATATCACAATCATTGACAAACCAGGAAGAGCTAATGTTGTAGCTGACTTTTTATCAAGACTTCAATCAGCTGCATTTGAGGAACAAGAGGTCATTGATGATAGATTTCCAGATGAACACTTGTTTTCCATTGTTGCACATACACCCTGGTATGCAGATATTGCTAATTATCTGGCAGCAAACAGAATACCAGCTCATTTTTCTCCAAAAGAAAAGAAGTTGTTGACAGAGAAAAGTTTCAACTTTACCTGGATTGCCAATTGTTTGTTTTTATCTTGGCCGATCAAAGTAATGCGAAGATGTGTAAGAAGATGATACTTACTGATATCTTGCATGCATATGATGAACCATGTAGAGGGCATTACTGTGACAAAAACGGCAATGAAAATTCTTATAGCGAGGGGTATTCTTGTAGCAGTACATAAGGATGTGGCCTATACAAGGAAGTGTGATAGATGCCAGCGTATGGGAAGACCAACTAAGTCGGATGAAATGCCACTATATCCGCAGGTCATAGTCACCCCTTTTGATAAATGGGGAATGGATTTTGTAGGACCAATTGATCCACCATCAAATGGAAAGTCATACATTCTAGTTTGCACGGATTATGTCACAAAATGGGTCGAGGTAAAAGCTATGACTCATGCCCGAGATAACAAAGTTGCTGAATTTCTGTATGAACAAATTTTCACAAGATTTGGAGTTTGAGAGCTTGTAGCCCGATCAAGGGCTCGGTTCACGTCAAATCGATCCTTTGCACTTATGAATGACTATAAGATCAAACATAGGAAGTCCAACTCCTATCATCCTCAAGCCAATGGTCAGGTGGAGGTAACAAACAGAGAAATTGAAGCAATCCTCACAAAGGCAGTGCAGATTCATAAGAAAGACTGGAGTAATAGACTTTCTGAAGCAGTTTGGGCTTACAGAACTACATGGAAAACAACAACTGGGTTTACACCTTTTGAGTTGCTCTATGGGAAAACAACTATGTTACCCATTGAATTTGAACATAAAACTTTAAGGACAGCTCTTGAACTCAACATGGACTTATCCAAAGCACAAAAGGTTCGTCTCTTGCAGCTAAATGCTTTGGACGAAATGAGAAAAGCCTCCCTGTAGCATATAGAAGTAATCCAACAGCAGAGAAAGAGATGGCATGATCAGCACATCAAAACCAAAAAAATTTCTGCTAGAGATTGGGCTTTGTTATATGATTCCAGGTACCAAGAAAACTAGGGTAAACTCACAACACGCTGGCTTGGTCCCTATGAGGTTGAAAATGTGTTTGACAACGGAGCTGTGCAGCTGGTCACAATTGATCCAGTCTATTTCAAATTGCTCGTCAATGGCCACCGACTCCGACTGTACCATAAGCTAGTTTCCAAGGAAGACTTCATGAAGCAGTTCATTCAGGTTCCTCCCGCTACTCTTCCTGCAGCTGAAGGCTCTGGCCTTTCTCCTGCAGCATTCCTCTAATTTTCAAAAAGCATGCCCATAATAAAGGTTTTCTTTTTAAGAAAACCCCTTTTCTCCATTTAAATTTATCGCCCCCACCTCATTTCTTTATCTTCCATCCATCCATCCCATCCATCCATTTCATTCGTACATTTCATCCGCCCACGTCATCCGTCCACTTCATCCGTCTACATCAACCTTAATTCAGATATCTTTCCAACTTGTCAATTCATGCAGCGCCGTCATCTTTCTTCACACGTACGTGCAATTACTAAAGGTACGCCATATCTTTTCATATCGCATATTTGATTTATTTCATTCCATTCAATTACTGCTATGCATGTACCGGTCATTATCACCTGAATCTCTACCTATTTTTTAGTACATGTGAGGACACATGTCATCTTTTAAGTAGGGGGCGGGGTAATTCATCGTTTGAAGCCTGTCTTTTCGCCGCTGCCATAACTGCAAAATAATCTTTCTTTAATATATTTCTGGTACTTTCCAAACGTGATTGCATGACCTTCTTTAATGCATCTTTTTCTTGCAAACTACTATTAAGACTGCTTGTTTAAGAAAGTTCATTTTTGGAAAAAAAAAAAATGTGGCAGCCTGACGGAGAAAAACTAGAGCAGAAAAGGAAATAAAGAATTTGAATCTTCAGCAAGAAATTGAGTTCAGCTAGAAAAACTGCAGACATGGGTGGTCAGTTGGTATGACATGAGCCTGTAGCTCATGAATTGTTGTTGCAAAACCCGCAGACTGCCCAAGCATTTAGCCTCTGTGGATGGTTAAATTATTTGCTGAGTTTAAATGATTTTGATGAGGAGGCTGCGACAGAATTTTTGAGAACACTTTCTGAAGGGGAAGCCACCGTATGGGGTCTAACAGTTGTTGCAACCGAAGACAGAATTGCTGAGGTAACCGGGATCCCAGCCATTGGAGAAAACTTTTCTTCAGATGCTGCAGTTGCAAGGGCTGAATTTTCGATGCCTGTTAATGGACCGCTGGACATCTCCAAGCAAGGATGCAAGCGAGTGTCACTACCTCTTCCATATTCAGAGTATGCCACTTATATAATGAGGTATTTAACCTGTGAAGGCCGTTTTTCTTATCTGCATTCGCATCATTTTAAATTATTAAGCCATATAAGGCATGGGTTGGCTGTGAATGTTCCGAATTTCTTGTTAAAATTTTTAGAGCAAAGTGCCCATGGAACTCAACAGGGGAAAGATAACTCTGTCCCTCATCATGGCCTTATTAAATTGCTTATTGAGCGCTCTTTGAGAGACGTTTCACCTCTCTCCTGGCAACAATTTGTTGCCCAAAAGAGTTTACAACCTCCACAACCCCCTAGGGTAATTACCCCACGGCCTCAAAGAAAGAAGAAAGAAATTGCATCTACTAGTGGAACAGGGCAAGGGTCATCTACTCCTGTAGCACCCGATCCTATAGCTGTCATAGCTGAATCCTCTGCTAGGGTACAAACTAGGTCTGCCGCTAGGAGGGAGAAAGGAAAATCAAAGGCAGAAGGGTCCCCAGAATCTGACCCTCGTTCTCAGAAAAGGCAATGCTCCTCTCCTATAGCACCTTCCCCTGCAGCAGATTCTCCTACAGCAATAGTTGTTGATATTACCAGTTCACCATCATCCTCTGGTAGGGCAGAGCCCCCTGAACAAACAAGAAAAAGAAAAGCTACCGGAACACCCCCTGCAGCCACATCAATACCAAGAAGGGTTTTTACAAGGAAACAATTTAGGGCCTCCCTTGTTTCACCGCAACCTGAGGTGATTGTAATTTCAGAAGGATCTGTTGAATCTGAGAATGCTGCTCAGAGTTCGGTCGTTCCTGAAGAGGAACAAGTAGAGACAAAAGAAATAGGGCATAATGGGCATGAGTTGCCAAGTCTTGATGATCTGGTTAATGCTGCTATGCAATTCTCGGAGGAAGCTCAGACTTCTTCACCGCAGCAACAAGAAGAATTTATCCTGCAGCAAGAATAAGAACAGGCTGAACAACTAAATGTGCCTAATGAAGTTATATTTCATCATGCAATGTGTAAAACCATTGTTGTGTATAGGAGGACCTTTTTAATTGAATTTCTGGAATTTGTTAAAAATAATTGGGAAACAGTTACACTGCAAACTGTAACTTTTCGACACATTGCCCAGACTGATATGCAACAAAGTCTGTGGCAAATAGAAAAGAAGAAATTGAAAAAAAAAATTGAAAATCAGAAACAGGAAATTGCTGAATTGAAAGCAAAAATGGATGAAATGCTAAAGGTAACCGGTCAAATTATGGAATGCAGACCACCACCCAAAGTTTATACTCTATGCCTCAAAGAACAGTTTTTATGGTTTCAATTGATGAGAATTTCCAGAAACCAAGACCCCATAATTCATTCTGCCAAAGAATTTTATGAAGCATATCAAGCAGCCCCTAACTGGTTAAGGAATTCTCTATGTGAATTCTATTTGCATGGCTTTTTAATACCACTTGAAACAAAATAGAATCCTCTTCCATACATTGGTGATATTCATTTGAGAGCATTCATGTCATGGGAAGAAAATGAGGTGAATTATGGCAGACAGTGGGAAACATATGAGGAAATTGAGAAAATAGAGTCTGTCCCATTACGCTCTCAAAGTTCAAACCCACATGCAATGCTGAAAGATTGGTTTGCATTGACATATGGTATTAATAATGTTTCAGCCAGAGCAAAAATATTTGACATCAGAAAGCAAGTATATGATGAATTTCAGGCACAACAATATTCATTTTGGAGATTAGCATATACGAGGCCGAGAAAGATGGGAAAAATTAGGTATTGGGTTAAGAAAGTCAGAACCACATGAATCCCCTCAACTTCTGGCTACTGCACTCAAGCGAACTAGTAGATATATTGGTGGGACTTCAAACAAGATTTGAATTGTAGGTACCCAGCGACATTGGACCCCATTGCTAATGTGGCCCCTGTATCCTCATCAGGCTACAAATCTTAACAGTGAATTAGAAGACCGCAGATATGAAAGGGGCCGGGATTTCAGAGGATTCTATTACAGGTTTGGACATCCATTCCAGAGTCATGCAGCCACTACTGACTTCAGAGAAATCACCAGGAAAGTTAATGCTCGAGGACCAGCATTGGGCTAAGTAGGGGGCAGTGATGAGCCTAAAATATGCTCATAATTTGATGATATGATAAACTTTTAAATGATTTTATTTTTGTTATTTCATAGCTGTTTAAACTTTGATGAAACCTTTTATGGGGATATCCTGTAGCAAGACACTTTTATATTCCTACAGCCTATTGTGTTGACTTGATTGCATTTATTGCCCTGTTGACTCCCGAAAATGGCTGGTATATAAGTATCACGGTTTTAAATGGTGAAGTAGATTTGAAATGTGTGATTAATGAATGATATAAATTAGCTGTATACCATATATGCCTCTTCTTGCGCGTCTATTACCTTTTATTTCGCAGGTTGTTGAAGAATGATCGAGTCAAGCGCAGCCGATCTCAGCCTTGCAGTAAAGCCCATTTCCTGCACGACTTTGAGGAAGCTCTGCCAAAGACTCTTTGACCGAAACCGATTTGGAAAGATTTTAATGAAAAGTCAATCTGGAGAGAGTGGAGCGCTAGATTCTCTCTGAATCGGGTTGAACACATAAATTCATTTATGAAGTTTGTTCCTTGATTCAGGGATATACTTTACTTCCACGTCTTTCTTTGATGAAGTTGGTTAGTTAGTTGTTCTTCTAATTTAAAAAATAAGATACTCCTCCTGCGCGAGGTGGTGATAGAAGAGAAATAGAATGAGTAATAGATGATTTTTAGGTAAGATAGAAACAGAGTAGCAGAGATCATGTAAGAATCAGTATGATAATGAAAGACATAATCTGTTTGACCAGAAGCAGAGTTTGTTGTTAGTTTTCACACCAACAAGACAATGTATTTCATTCTATCTTCATGAATAAAGATCGATGAAGTTCTGAGTTCAGCATCTGTGTAATCAGTAGATGCTTGCTAAGGGGGCCCACTTAGTAAGTATCTGTAGTTAATTAGTTAGATGTTATTTTCTGCTGATATCTAGTTAGCTTTCATCTTTTGAAGTTTTTATGCAAACTCAGTCTTACACTGCTCCTGCAGCATAGAGAGTCCATCCATGTGACTGTTCCTGCAGCATAAGGCCAGTTCATGGTTTGTGCTTCAGTCGTAGCTGTTACAGTTTCTATTTTAATCAAGCATAGTTGAGTTAAAGAATTCTGCATTACCATTCTGTAGCTTAGATAGAATTTCTTTCCAGTATGTATTTTTGCTAAGATTTGACTAAAACAAATTCCTAGTGCATATACTTTGCTGCGCCATTTAAAGTCTACGTCCCCTGGTTTGACAAGTAAATGAACGTCCACAGAAAGATATTAGTCACACCGGAATGTCAATTTCGGGGAAAGTTTCAGCGTGATATTCATATCCTTTTGTGAGTCGCAGTCAGATGCATTTAAGTTGATCTAGAAGATTGTACTTGCTAGGATTAGATGTGGGCAAAGTAGGATGTGTCCTAGATTGAGATGGGACTCTTTGAACAGTTATTTTTCCATGTCGTGTGTTTACTCTACATTTTATACGAGCTCCTTTGATGGTGAAACAATGATAACACTATCATAGGAGGCAACTACATTGGAATAGGTATGTTGCACATTAGTGTAATCCTTAGCTTTGTCATTGCTGTTTGATTTTTTATGATCCAACATAGGGTTCTTGTATATCTTGAGATCCTGGTTCCTAGCTGGTACCTCAACATATATGTTATCATTTTTTATGAGATTTTGGATGACATTCTTGAGTTTTATGCAGTTTGTTATTTTATGTCCTTTGATTTTGTGAAAGTAATAGAGATCATGCTCATTATACTAGGATGGATTCTCTTGTCGTTCTTGGTAGTTTTCAAAGTTAGGAAGTGTTATCAGATTTGACTCTACCAACGTCTTCATGATCATCTCGATGGGTTCCGATAACTGTGTGTACATGTGTTTGGGATAGTTGTTCCTGTTAGATATTTTCCTTTGTTGCATGTTGGTGTTACTGATCTGATTGTTCTGTGGTGGTGTTGTTTGTTACACAGTTGGCTGGATGTTAGCAACTTGATTGTTATTGGGTCTAGGAGCACTTATTATGACCTTAGTGTCTACTACACTGTCATTGTTTACTCTTTTTTCTTTGCCCATACACGAGGTTTCTCATTTGAACTAGTTGAAGGACGATTGTCTTTGTAAGCCTAAGTACTTCCTTGTGAGATCAAGGCTCTTTCAATGTTAAGGGCTCTAGGGAAAGATCATCATATGATGTGATGCAATGCATTTTCAAGTGGAATGATAAATTTGGATCAAGATTGGCTATAATGATTCCCACTTGTTGTTCATTAAGAAGAGGCCACTTTTTTTTACTAGCTCTTTGTCTCCATCATTGTAAGAAATTAACAAAAGTTTCTCCTTGATTTTGTTTAAGAGTATAATTCTTCTAGAATGACGTCCATGTCAAGATTGAAGGAGAAGTGATCGATGAATTTATCAATGATTTCTTGAAAAGTTTTGATACCGGGAGGAAAATGAGAAAACCAATCCATAGCATGACCTATTAAACTTTGACGGAAGAGGTGCATTAGATATGAATCGTTGTTAGCCACCTCCATACACATGACATTAAATTATTTGATATGGTCTACAAGACTTCCTCTCCCTTTATATTTGTCATATTTGGGGATTTCAAACCAAGGAGGGAATGGTATCATTGCTATGTTCAGTCAAATCGGTAAGGACACAAGTTCTGTCTACGAGGTTTCTTTGTCTTGCCCATGTGAAGGTCCTATATTTCTTGTGGGAGTGCTGCAATTGTGATGCTAGGTCATCTTGTAGGTTGGGTGGAGGAACATATGGCGGGATGACAAATGAGTTATATTGGGTGTATGATATGAGATTTTGCAAAAGTGATGGATATGTTCTTGATGTATTTGGATTGATGATGTTCAAAAGAGGATAATGGGAACCTTGTTGTTGTCGTTGGGTATATTGTTGAGCTAGTATGGCTTTCTATTGAGATTCTTCTTGTTGTTGCACTAGTGCTTACTATTGGGCCTGCATTGTTGTTGTGCTAATACAACTACTTGTGCTTGATGTTGTTGTTGTGCAGATTTTTGTGTTGCTAACATTGCTTGTTGTGTGATGGCTGCTTGTTGTTGTTGTGCTAAGGCTACTTGTTGAGCTTGATGTCATTGTTGTGATAGGGTTGCTTGTTGTGCTTGATGTAGTTATTGTGCTAGGGATGATTGCTGTTGTCATTGTTGTTGGATGACTTGTTGATAGGATTGTTGTGCTTGCTATAAAGCTAAGGCATGTGCTTGCAATGTGGGATCAAATGGTTGTTGAGACATCTGTGAAGGATTATGGATACTGATGTTTTGAGTGGGTAGTGGATTGCTAGTGAAAGGTGGAGGATTCCCTCGATTTAACATTCCTTGCAAGAGGGTAGAATTAGGTGGAGGAATGTATGTTTGAGGTCCTGATTGATTTGGCATAGTAAAGGGGACTATGGGAAAAGAGGATGTCATTAAATTTTGCAATGGAAATGACACTCTAGGACCTTGAGTCCATTGATTAAAAAGATTCCCTTTTCCTATGTTTTGAGGATTGCCTTGTGAAAAATATGTAAACAAGGGATTTGTGACCAGGGTACTTCTAGGATTGATAGAACTTGTAATCAAGGGATTGTTTTGAGGTGGATTAATGGTGGATGATGTGGAAATGGTAGATGGCATGGGTGAGCCCACCAGATGGTTGGATAAAGATGTCCCTATTTGCATTAAGTGTTGGTTCTGTGATATAGTATTGACATTCCCTTGTGTGTTGTTTTCAAATACTTGGTCTATACCACTTTGCATGATGGTGGGAACACTTGTGGTACTCATAGGTGTGGATGAAGAAGGGTATCCCTAAAATGTCAAAGTGGTGGTGGAATAATGAAGTTCAAGCGGTGTGTGTAGCTGTTTTGGAGCTTCGAGAATAGGAGGAGCACCAAAAGTAGGTGTCTAAGTGGTGGTGGGAGGTGGAGGATTAGTGTCAAGGGTACCCACAAGTGTACTACTTTCAAATGGTGAGGTGTGACTAAAATCTTTAGCAAGGCTGGTTGCAAGACTAGGAATGTAAGTTTTATTTAGCCCTAGTGATGGAGTTGTGAAACCTTGTGTTAAATTTTGTGTTACAAATGTCAAGGAAATAGGAACTATATTTTCAAAGGCTTGATGTTCCATAATTTCTTCCCAAGTAAGCTCAAATGGGTTATTCGTGATATCTTCAATTTCATATGGTCCTGAAGGAGATGATGGTTGTTGTGAGGGGGTAACATGACATCTAGGATCAAATTCTAAAGGATTTGGATCACTTGAGGTAAATGTAACTTTGGTTTTCTCCATGATTCTCTTGTGTTATGATCTTGTCTTTACCATAAATTTTGTCACCTATGGGAGAGTTGTGTTGAGTTTTGTAATATTTGAACTCTCTAGTTGACTCAAATCTAGGTAAAATGGATGCTCTAAGTCTTTTGGGAGAAATGATGATAATATGAGATGAAAAGATGAGTAATGTGGGAAGTGATCTTTGCAAATGTTTTGGGACAACACTTTTGACTTGAGTTTAGTGTTTTGATGTTGGGATAAAGGATGCTAATGAACCTAGAAATATTTAGGGTAGACTTGTGACCTTCAAGATGAGCTAGTTCAAAAATGATAACTACCTTAACTAAGTGCATGAAAAAGGATACATTTCACATACAAAATAGCTAAATTAGTAGTTGGTTTGATTGATGCTTTAAGTCCCAAAGTGTTGGTGTATTTAAAATTTTGCAAAGTTAGATGGAGTGAAGGACGAAATTTGATGAAGGGGTGAGGGAAATGTTTGACCCAATGTTGACCTAAAGTGAACCCTTTTTTTTGGTAAGACCAAGGTAGTGAGAATGATGCTAGACCTCTAAAATTTTCAAATCCTAAAGAATAAATGTTGATTTAATTGAGAGAATAGATGGGAATATTCAAACCTATTCAGGCTCTCCTAGCTTGGGCATAAAAGTTTCTCATCAAGGTGTAATGATTGTGGTAAAATATTGAAGCCCACTTTTGACCATACCTTGTTCTACGATTCTTATGTCTGAAATGACGGGCTAGAGATTTTCCCCTATGGATTTTGATCATTTGATGAATAATTTAGGGGAGTTCGGTATCATGTAAAAATATTAGGATGTTGACCTCAAAAGAATTCATATAATTCTAAATTATACCATGAAGCGCATCTATAAAATTTTGCTACCAATCTGTCTCTATTTCTATGAAGCGCTTAAAGGTGTTTCTTAAGAGCTTTGGAGTGAGATGCCTAAGTCTAAAATGAGGACCTATAGACCTTGGCTTAGGGATCCTGATTTTTCGTGAGATCATGTGAAAATAGTCTAAGTTTATGGAAGAAAGGAAGATATTTATTGCCACACGGGAGGTGGTAATGTAGGCCTTCTAGCCTCAATATTAGCTTGTTCCTCTTCTTCATCTAAAATGGTTGCTGCATTTTTCCACTATGTGTTTGTTTCCTTGTTTTAAAAAGTTAACCTTCTCAAATTGCTAATAAGATTGATTTGTTCACCATTTATGAGTTCAAAGTTTGGTTGAATTATAGCACCTAGAAGATCAAGTTGTTCAATGGGAGCTATCCGTCTCCAAATAGTCATGTGGGGTTCATTTTTCAATTTATCTTTGCTTAAGTCAATTAATTTTACCATAAACACTTGTCTTGATTATGTTTCCAAACTAAATGTTTATATGTCAAAAACATCATAACTTTCACAATGTCTGTTTTGTGAAAATCATGAGGTCAAAGCCATAATTTCCTATGTTGTCTTTGGGAAAATATGGGCTTGATATTAATGCCAAGATATTTAGAAATTCCTAAGGATAAATCCTTAGGACAATCAATAATATCAAGGCTAATTCAAGAAGTCCATATTTGAGCCAAAGTGTTTGAAATTTTGAGGATGATAGTGAATGTTTTTGTATCGTTTTGAAGCCAAGCAAAGTGTTAAAGTGAATCACAATCATTTATAACCCTAGGATAGAAATGGCCATATTTGTTGAGTCCCCACCAAGATTTCTCTAAACACTAGACAATGCGAACATTTAGAGATTTGGCGACACTAGCTCCTCTCCATGACACACACTACTTGGGACCACTCAATCTCAAAATCCTTAAAATTTGGAGATTAAAAGGATTTTTTGTGTTTCTACAATTGAATAATACAAATATGGGAAAACTTCAGAATGACCGTTCTTGCACCAACAAATATTTTAAGATTTTGGCTTGCTAAACAAATGGGTTGTAGTAAGGGTAATCGGGGACACGCCCCCTTGTGAGTGTCCAACAAGCCACTAAAGGCTTTAATCAATCCTACTAGGGGTTGGGTGATCCCACAATAGTGGTTTACAATTTTTGGCCAAACTTGACACTGAAATAATTTTTTTTAACTAAATCTTCACATTCAGGCACCTATAACAGCTAAACCGTGAGGAATTTGAAGATGACGCAAACTAGAGTTTTGTGAATTTTTTTTTGTAGATTCTAAATATATTTTTTTCAAAATTTTTGGAATCAGATTGCACTTCTTTTTGCATCTCCCTCGAAAACTTGTTTTTTTCAGAAAACAACATTTTAAAAAAGTGACGCTCATCGTATAACGCATAACTTTTTTTCCATGAAGGATAAAATTCTAATTCTTTCGAATTTAGATTTGTAACTCTGATATCTAGTGGTTACACTTGGTTAGATAGTTTTTTATTGAATATTTTTTCTTTAATCAAGTTTTGAAGTCAAACCAATTACAATTCAGACATAACACGACCGTATAATGTGTAACTTTTTTTGTATATATCAAAATTCAATTTATCTTTTTTTGTTGGATCAAGGACTTCAATATCTAGTGCATGCATATTTTTCATTTTTTTTTTTTGATAATCTGCTATTTTTCCACATGTTCAAAACAAAGAGCTTGATTTTCGGTGAAAACCCTGCATTCACAAGAAATAAAAAATAATTTTAATAATCAAATTTAATTTAATTAAAATTATAATTTTTTGGAAGCTTATAATAAGGACTACATACTTACAAAAAGATAAATTTTAAATGAATTCATTTGATCCCCAAAAAGGTAAATCAAAAGTGGTTTTTTATTAGCATTTTGATACATGTAAAAGAGACTCTGTTATAGGTATGGTTTAAAAGTAACGGGGTTCTATCCAAGGGGGTTTGGTCTAAGGTAGTTTGATCAAACCCTCTTTAATTGGAATCCTTTAAATGGAAAATTTGAAGCTTAAATAACTATATTTTCAAAAAATATGTGATTTCAGCAAAAATCAGGATCTCCTAGAAATTGTAAACCACTATTGTGGCAGCACTGGGCTCTCATACTTTTTACAATAGTACCCCATTCTAAAAGGCATTGTATGACTAAGGCCTACATACCATAAGGAATTGGCAGTTTAGTCTTATCCATTTATATACCGACCTGAGTGAAAAACTGGTTGGACTCGACTTCAAATTGGTCTTAGGTAGACCACTCTAAGGATAAAAAAAGTGAGGGAGTACAAACACAATGTCTCTTTCTCACACTAGCATGATTGTACAATTTTGAACCCAATTGAAAGATGTGGTTGATCTTGCAAAGTGTTAGAGAATGTTTCTATTTCTCAAGGTCACCAAATGGCATGAGAGAATTGCATACACATCCACTAACAAAGTTGAAAATCACAAAACATAGCAAACAGTTATGAATTTTAACTTTTGAAAGCAGTGATGAGTTCATTTTAAGCACCAAATGAAAAATGAAGTTTTCCTTGTTCAATTTTAAGCCCAAAGTAAAATGATGATGTGAGGGTTCAATTTTATCCAACTTTGAGCGTTCATTTTAAACCCAATTGAACTCTAGTGCATTTCCTAACGCAAAAAGTAGAAAGCATAAAATTGGGTTATAATTGCCCCAAAGCGTCGAATGCTTGTTACAATTATAGAAATCAAGATAGAAGAGAATTTCTTCACTTTCACTCCATGTCTTTAAAAAACTGCAAAACCCTTTTAGTATAACAACCAGAACACAGTTAAGCATGCATTAGTGGTCAGATAAATCCAAGAAATTAAGTCACATGTCAAGAAAAAAAAGATAAATTTCTTACCCTAGCTAGGCATCACTAAACATGATAGCATTGCAATTTGAAGTTTGGGCATCACTCTGGTGAAAATAGGTGTTGCTCTGTAGCAGGAACAGTGAGCACGATAGCATAAGTATTTTTCTTGGTGTCGTTGCTAACGGTAGTGTCGCAATTTGAAATTTGAAAGTGTTAGACTGTTGAATTTGAGGGTTGCTATTTAAAATTTTTGATACTTCAAGATTAAATATGCGTTGCCATATTTAAATCAACATCAGAGCATTAATTTAGCATTGGGATTTAAAATTGCTAGGGCATCACTATATGGTGACGCTATTGAAATAGCATTGTTGTTTGTAATTTGGGTGTTGCCAGGTCTTGCAAAACAACATAAAATGGAATTCAATCTAGAAAATGATTAGATTATCAGTTTTCCTTCCTTCTAGTGCTAGAATGTGAGACGAGGAGAATGTTAGAGAGGGTCGATTACACTTGAATCATGATGAATCAAAGCATAACTTCACCAAACATACCTGCATCTATAAATAAGATCATTCAAATTGGAAATCTAAACTAAGCATTTAATTGAAAATGAAAGCTACAAACTACAAACTACACAAAAAAAATTAAATTCCTAATCTAGCCCATATGAAACTTATCCTATTTTGGAATTGGTGTTGTGTTGATGTGAAACGACAACCCTTTCCTAATCTCGTGATTAGTGAGCCTATTTCAATCGATTCTATGGAAGAGAATCGATGAAACCATTGTGATTGATGTATAAAAACCTAGTTTATGTTAAAAATGAACATGATGCAAGCTAAGTTACCATGATTTTATGCTAAGAATGAACTAATTATGCTATTTCTAAGCTAATCTAAGCTAAAACTATGCTAAAATATGAAATCCCTAATTCATATACAAACTAAGATGGATGCATGGAATCCATTAATGGATTCTCTAATCTATTATACAATTAAAACTAACCAAAATAATCTAAAAAGTGAGTAAATATTAGTGTGAGTGTAAGTGAATTTAACAACATGACTTTGCAATTGAAAGATGGATCCATTTGTCTCCAAATAGTGACCTATTTATAGGAGAACAAATGAGGAATGAAGGATTGAGATCAAAAAGTTTAATCAACAGTCCAAGATGAAGGGGATGAGAGGCATGGATCATGGATTCTCATCAACGGATGAGAATGCATGATGAGATTTAATCAAGGGCTCACATTTACCTCAAACAAACACAGTTTTGACCTACTCACACAATTCAAAGGTAAATTTTTTCAAAAGGTTGAAGGTTTAGCTTGTTCAATAAGCCAAGTGAGATGATTGGAGAAGAGAGAGTATTCCTTAGAATATTCCTTTGGGTGAGGAAAAAGGAAATTTACAAATTAAAACAAAGTTTTAATTGTGCAAAAAGGGGATGAGGAATATTCCATGGGAATATTCCCTTTGCTTAGAGGAAAGTTAGTTTAATTTCTAATTAAACAAGGTTTAATTATGCAATTAAGGGATTTAGAGGAATTAAAGTGATATTTATTGAATTAAATGATTTAATAAATAGGGGAGAGATGAAATTATATTTAATTAAATAACTTAGGTTTATTTAATTAAATAAGATGACTTTGGGAATTGAATTAAATATTTTGATTTATTTAATTTAATGAGATGAAGTGTTAGTGCAAAAAGAGATGAATTAACCCAATTAAATCAATTAGTCCAATAGATGAAAATGATGCAATTAATTAATTAGCTAGGCTAATTAAATCAGTTAAGTGAAAAGAGGATGGGTTAAAGAGGAAATGTTGTTAGTAAATCTGTTTTAAGTGTATGATATCGATTAGGAAATTTTTCAATGTCTACATAAACAAGTAGAAATAAATCACAAGAGGTCCAATGCTATGAAGCCTCCCACAACACTCAAAATCAACAACTTGCACACATGGAAATGAGGAAAAATGTTGGGGTTGTTTCAAGGCTTGTCTTGGTCAAATCCCAAATCTGGTGTTTCCATGTCCATGGATAACTAGATAGACAGATAGAAAATAAATTACATGATAGATAAATATATTGACAAGAAAAATAAATAGACAAGCTAGAATATCAATAGGCTACTTGACATAAAACACGATAATGCAATGAAGAGAGTGAAGTTACCACCCTTAAGAAAGATAGTGATGACAAAGGAGAGTATGCAACAATCAAGATGAGCTAAAGGAGCCAAAGAGCTACTTTAGAGAACCAAGAGAGCTTGAGAGCTTGATAAATTGAAAGAAAATGATGTAGAAGAGAGCAAGAATGAGCTAGAGTGAATAGAAGATTGAATGAAGTGAATATAATGAAGAATGAGAAGATAAAATAAAGAAAATGCATGTAAGGAAGTGTTTTCAATGGATCTCCAACCATAGAGGTGTTACACTTTGCGGGTAGGTGAAAGTGTAACATCCCAACAATCACAAAATCAAGAATATTTTTGGGACATTTGTGCGACATGCATACATCTATGTGTTGTGATAGCATCCCCTAAAAAATTCACTTAAAGATAAAAAATAAAGGGGTCAAGGATGAAATTAATGTTAAGAGAAAGGGGTATTACATTATCAATTTTAAATTATGCTAAAGGGAAGGTTATGGAATGTGAAATTGCATAGGGTATAACTTCTAGCATTATTGTACCAAGGAACATCTACAAAGATATGTAAATCCTACAAACCAATATGATGCAATACATATCTCACCACAAGTTTCCATAGCTCTCCCAAGTCCTTCACACCCAACAAAGGAAAGAGATAAAGAAAAATCCATGTAGCTACTAAAGAATAATGAACAACACATGAACAAAAAAATAGTGATCACCATAGCTCCACACAATATCTCATATCTAATGTCATGTGAATATAAACATCTAGGAAGAAGAACAAGACCAAAGAGAGAATTTGCAAATCAAAACCTATAGTGTGTCCTTCTACACAAACCTCTAAATGCTAAGTTGTAATAAGTTTTATCTCCTCCATAAAATCCCAAAGAGAATAGCACTATCCATATCTAACTATAATCAAGACGTATGCATCTCAAACCGAAGAAAATCAAACCAAAACCATTCCCAAAAACAAGGAATAAGTCCAATAACATCTCCTAAAATCAATATCAATTAATGATCTCACAATACATAAGGAGATAAACATTCCAAAATCCCTCAAATGAACCCTCCAAAACTAGCAAACCTGAGCCACCCTTATTTTGCATAAAAAACCTACAACACTGGAGAACTCATTGATAAAATAATGCAACATAAAAATACAACAATACACTAATAACCATGTCAAATGAGAGTAATAAAAGATGTACATGTGAGTATACAAAGATTCCAACATCAAATCACCAAGATTTGAATAGACATATAAGCTCACAAAATCACCATAGTCAAAAGAACCCATAAAAATATCATATAGAAATGACAAAAAATAAGTCATGCCAAAACACCTCCAAACCTAATCCACTATGTACTTCTCTAAACAAGCTTTTTGTTGACTATAAGAAGTCTAAAATCTGACTCCATATGCACAAGTTATGACCTCTCCAAGCTTGAAGGGACCTCGTTTTAATGTCGTAAAGTGTATTTAATCACACTTTCACATTGAGCATTATATCCCTAACCCTAATTACTCTTTACATCATCATTAATAGGCCCCTATGACCCCATATTGTGCATCCCAAGGCTTAATTTGATCAAAGACATGACTAAATCATCATATAAACCTGATTTCTTCATTCCTCGACATCCCAGCTAGAAAAAGAGCTCCTATGGGACCCATTCGCCACTTTGGACGAATGGGTCCCATCCAGGTGAGATTACATGGAATCACCTTTCCAATGAGTATAAGAAGAAAAAACAAACACCCTAGGTGAAAGTTATGCCCCTAGAATTTTTTTTCCCAATTTGGCTAGTAGTGCAAAATGGAGTGGCACCATTGGAAACCCACCAATAGTGCCTAGGTGATGCATTGATTGAGTAGAGCGGACCCAAAAGATTATACAATGTAGTTTAATTTTTAATTTTAATATTTTTCGTTAAATTTTATTTTAAAATTTATTAAAAAATGGGGGGTAACATTTAATATTTTTAATGGAATATTTAAATTATTTTACACTCCTATGGGGTGGGGCATGGCCCACCCGATGAGACTGTCAGCTAAAGTTGACAATGCATCAGTGGTCCAGCTGGGTGGCTATACTGCTGGTGGAAAGCCTTGATGATCGACAATACAATCTACCATCAACACATGGAAAGGGCAGGGGGTACAAGGTCTATGGACCCCCCTCCTTCAATCTTAATTTTTAATTTTTTTATTATTGCAGTGTTTAAAACATGCGCATGATTTTTTTAATTAATTAATTAATTTTATTTTTCCTTTGTAGAATGAAATTGAAGGCCATATGGTTGTATGATAGGGCAGGGGCAAAAAAAATTGCATTTTTTTCATAGTGATCAAACAAGCCAAATTTTATCTCAATCTTCATCTCTTGAGCCTCTTGAATCCAATGGTGAGGTCAGATTTATTCCAAGGGGTCATTTACAAAATTTCCCATATAAAAATCTCATAATGAACATCCATAAAAACCCTTTTCCCAAAAAAGACTCATAAACCCAAATCTGCAAAAAATAACCACAAATTTGCAACCCCAAAATCCCAAATTTGTAAAAAAACACCTACACAAAACCCTCATATCTTGCAATGTCTTCATTATTTCCATACAATCCCTAGATTCAACTATACATCGGATCTAGTTAAATAAGGTTTATACAAACCACAACCAAGGCTTTGATACCAAATGAAAGAAAATATGCATCCACTCAAGATAATTTCTACATAATCTAATGAACCATCAATTTTGGGATGTTCTATGGACTTATCTTGCATTCTTAGGGTTTTTCACCTAAAAAGAGAGATAAAACCCAAAAACTAAGGTGGTTCACTCAAACTAAGGAATGCATGATGCAATTATGACTAAATGCAATGGTCTAGATGCAACTAATTGACAAAACTGTCTGATTATGAATGCAAAACTAATGAGATATGCAATGTTTGAAAACATAGTGTGATATGTAGAAATGAAC
The DNA here is from genome assembly GCA_007258455.2 of Sequoia sempervirens. Taxonomy (NCBI): domain Eukaryota; kingdom Viridiplantae; phylum Streptophyta; class Pinopsida; order Cupressales; family Cupressaceae; genus Sequoia; species Sequoia sempervirens. The sequence goes on from VDFB02130561.1 coordinate 17,891, forward strand.
TAAAAACATAAACAAATGCAAACATAATTGAATTAAATTGAACAAAGTGCACCTATTAGTTGAATGTTGATCCTAGAAGGTTCTGGAAACTGACAAAAATCATTGTTTATGACTAATGGGACTCATTCGCCACTGATGGAGAATCAGTCCTCCTACTAGTAAAATGACCTAAAACTAGTTTCCTACTGTTGGGAACTGAATTTTGACAAAATCAACTTTTCAGCTTGAAAGTGGTACTCATTTTCCATCGATGGTGAATCATTCCTCCAAAATTATCCAAATTCAAGGATCAAGATTGTGGGTCGAGATCTGCACTTGTCTTCTTGTTGGGTTGATAGAGTCAAATATGCAAAAAATTGACTATATGTTGTCTCCAAACTTGAATTAGGGTTTAGTTGACTTGTTATCCACTTTTCAACACCTATTTCTTTGAAAAATATTCCTACAAGACCTGCAAACACACATCCAAAGAAGGTAAAAATGGTTAAGGGTTAAAGTATAGGGATTTGCCTTGGTCAAATCCCACTTTGGTAATCAAACCCTTGATAAAGAAATGAAATGGAAACAAGAAAGGAATGATGAATAAACAACATGCAAATTTACTAAACTCACCAAATCCTTGTTATTGAAGTCTGAAAATATGTTAATGGCTGCTCCAAGATGCTTGATTCAATGATGCTTTGATGCAAGAATGCTAATTGATGATGTATGAGTGAATGAGATGTATGCATGAATGCTTGAATGAATAGGTGTTAAAATGGATGGAAAAACACTTATTTATACACTTATGCCCTAATTACCCAAAAATACATCACAGGTCGACATAAGGTCTTCATGAATAAAAACCTGAAGGAAATTTTGAATTATTTTGAATCTTGAGCCAAGAGGGAATCATTTGCCACCTGTGGCGAATGGTCCCACTCTAGGCTTGTAAGTGGGTGTCGGGAATTAAGTTGTGTTTAATGTTTTTTTTTCAGGTTTGAATTCAAAAATACACTTAATTATGACTTGTAAGTGCATAAAGGGGCAAATAAAGCATTAGAAAGGTGTAATTAGTGATAACAAGCCTAGAAAAGCATGAAATATTGTTACAAGACTTTACAACACTTTAAAATAGGACTTGATAAGTGATAAAAAAGGTGATTTTTGGATGAATTATAATGAGAAGAGTCTAGAAAAGTGTTGAAATGTGTTACAACACTTCACAACACTTTCACAAGACATCATAATTTGAATATTAAGGACCTAATGTGAATGCATAAGTTACATTGGAACATTAAATCTAAGCAAAATAGATCAAACATCACAAGAAAAAGACCTAAAAGACCATGAAAATATCCAAGATCCATTTTTCTATTGTACATTTAGCCCCCACTTTAGTGAGAGGATGAACCTATTTCAAAATCACACTAAAGTAGCCATTCATATCGAGAGGCATCCAAATGCACTTATGCTAGCAAGATGGAATAACAATGATCAGGAAGGATGATCAAGTCCCCAAGATGAAGATCCCATGGAAAACTAAACATAAGAACAAAGGAACTCATGTGTGAAATAGAAAAAGAGAAGGAAGAGAAAAAGGAAAAGTCAGATCAAGCCTCAATTGTTTGTCTAGCTAGTTGTGAATTAGATCTAGGCTATTTGTCCAAAAAAGGAAATGCATACTCACTTTGGGGTGACAAAACTCATGGCGGTCTACCGGTGACAAGGCCCAAGAGGTGAGAAACATACGCTTGGTTGGTATGTACTCACAAACACATAAGTGGCTATGGGGAAAGTCGTGGTGTGGAATGGGCTTCCTACTCAACCATATCAAAGTTATACCTCCTGATAACTTTAATAAAGTGCCATAAAGGAAAATGTTGGTTTGTGCTTCATGAGACAAGAAAATATGCATATTATTAGAACTCATGAAAAAACAAGATGGTACCATAAGAATGTAAGTTGTGGTATGCAAGGTGGCCATATCAATGTAAAAATGTAAAATGAAAAAGAAAGTTCAAATGAGTCTTGTTATGATCATGCGAGTTATATAACTTAGGGAACATTATTTCTAATGTCTCCAAGAGAGGACTAATCAAATAATAGAATATTCACAGCTTAGCGGATGCAGTGCATTGCATCAAGCCACTAAGAGGAATGCAATATGCTAAGATATATCACACTTATGAAGGAAATCACACCCAATGTCATCCATAAAGTGACAAATGCATCATATGAAGTGACAAGGCTACATTAAGAACCAAGAATGTAATTTGAATAATGCTAATGTATGCCCCCACTTTAAAGGAATTTATACACATTGTTCTGTGAGCAATTACTTTAAAGTAGCAAATGAGAAATGCAAAAATAAAAAAGTACAAGACATGAGAGCCAACTTGGAAAGCTCCTATGCCAAGTCATATGTTTTTGAGTAAGGCTGCTTCATGTAAACAAAAAAGAAAATGAAAGAAAGAGGGGTTTCCCCCTAGAAAGGAACACACCAAACATATAAGGGATCTATGGATTTGGGGTCAGTACGTTCATTACTGCAATGTTTTGATTAAAGAGATCATAATTGTCATCATTCCCTGAATACATAGAATTGGAAGAATGACACAGAGAGAACAAAAACAAAAGAAAAATAAAGTCCGTTTTGGGTCAACATGGAAGAGACATTGTAGTATCAATGCTTTGCATCATCCCCAAAAGGAGAAACACAAGTGAAAAGAAAATGAAAAGGAAAAAGAAAAGGAAAATCTTTTCGGTCAACATGAAGGAGACATTTCGGTCTCAATGCCTTGCGTCATCCCCGAAAGGAAGAACACAAGAAAAAGAAAAAGTAAACATGAAAAGGGATCATTTGGGTCAACATGGAAGAGACATAGGGCATCTCAACACTTTGCATCATCCCCAAAAGGAAACATAAAACAAAAGTGAAAAATGATAAAGCACGACATACAGAAGAATGGAGGTACAAATAAAGGAAGTGTATAAAGAGAGGAGAACATCAAACACACATTACGAGGGAACATGATACACACATACAAGAAAAAAAGTAAGAAAAAAAGTAAAAAGGAAAATGCAAAAGGTGAGCAAGGTGAATGCAAGTCAACCATCTAGCAAGTCATCTTCCTCCCAATCATGTTTAGTGTATTGCAAGGATGGTTGACTGTCCAAAGGGAGAATTGCAAGTGTTGAACTAGGGGAAGTACCGGGTTCTTCACTTGGTGTAGGAGACTTATCATTTAAGCTCATGGAAGATGAAAATAAAGAATTTATATTGTTATGCACCTATTCATCTATTTTATAGATCTCCTCCTCATCATCATCATCATTCAGATTAATCATGACAGGAGGATGGAGGGTAATTTCCAATGAAGGATGTATCAGGAGTTGTGGTTGTGGTATTGGATCATTTTTTTGTGATGGTTGAAATGTACTTTCTTGCGACAGGTGAGGAGGATGAGGGTGATCATGTATTGCTTCTATCAAAGGTGGAGGTTGATTTTCTTTTCTTTTTTCAGCTATTTGTGATTGGCAAGCCAAGAGACGACAATGACACCTATGCTTGCTAGCACTGTAGTTTTGTTTAATTCTATTTTGAAGTTTTTGAGCTGTAAGAGTGGGTTGATCCACCATAGGCTCCTTTTCTTCCCAAGGAGGAGGAATGGAAGGAACTAGAGGGGATGGGTAAATCAATTTCTATTTGGCTTTATAAACTTGTTTAATACAAGAAGGCATGTCGGGGTTGGTTTCACTTTCTCTTGGACGTTTAGACGATGAAGGTGAAGTGTTTATTATTGGTTATTTGTGAGGTTGCATTGTTTGCTTAGGGTCAAATTCAGGTTCAAGCATTGTCTCATCTATGATAGGAATAGTGGAAGTGGACGGGGACTTGTGGTGAAGAGACAATTTGGTTATGCATTTGGCTTTGAACTTTTGATAGGCAATGCAAAATAAATATTTGCAAGGGGTGATGGGTTCTATAGGTGCAGACCAAAAGGCTTCTAAGGAAAAATTACCTTTAGAAGACAATGGATGAAATCCACTATGGTGTATGGCAAATATCTCATTGTCAAGCATAAACTTCAAACATTTGTGAATAA